>PVIJ01014947.1:0-27035 GCA_004024925.1 Scalopus aquaticus
GAGGGAGGGAGGGAAGGAAGGAAGGAAGGAAGGAAGGAAGGAAGGAAGGAAGGAAGGAAGGAAGGAAGGAAGGAAGGAAGGAAGGAAGGAAGGAAGGAAGGAAGGAAGGAAGGAAGGAAGGAAGGAAGGAAGGAAGGAAGATGCAGACCATGCTCAAAACTGTCCCTTTTCCACAATCACCCATAAGTGTGCTTGGTTGCGATGCCTCAACGCTCAACCTTACAGGGACTCCCACTTGGCTGGGAATGCACTGGGGAGCGGCTGGCAGTCGGCAGCCTTGTGGTCCCTGAGAGCCTTGTGACCCAGCACATGGCCCTAACTCCACTCCCAGTTTTTTCTAAGAGCCCATCCTGTTCTCAGGAACTGAACTTTGGTCTCAGAGAGGTAGGCTGACTGGGGGCATAGTCTGTTAGGAATGAGCTAGTGGATTACCAGTAACAAGCCAACTCAATCTGACTTGGTACATAAAAACCAATGTTCAGGATGTATCGTTCAGGAGGCAGTGGTGACTCAGGAGACTCAGGACAGTCAGGCTTCAGAAAGGACCCCACTGGGAATGGGAGGCTTCCAAATGTGGGCAGTGACGTCTCCCTCTCTCTAATTTTCAATTCTTCCTTCATGTCTTCTGTGTTCCTTTTTCTTTCTCTCTATACCAGCTATCTTATCTCTCCAGCCCATGTGGAAAACTTTAGTTCCTGACTCTCTCTCAATTATCGACCCTGACTTATTGGAAGATGGGCTAAGGCCATATTTCCTGGAGAGGACTTGATAGGGCTGCCTTTCCCAGGGGCCACCACTGTCCCAGTGGGCCATCGGCAAGGGCATGTGTCTCCCTTCTAAGGTAGCTAAGAGGGTCCAACACCTGTGACTTCAGGGAGCAGACAGGGAGTGGAAGAGAACAGCCCTAAAGCAAGGGAATTAGTGGCCTAAAATATATAGCCTGGAAATAGCAAACACAATCACCTATATGCAAACACAAATGAAAAAACACAAACACAGCATTCAAATATTCAGTGTTTAAGAACTAGTTAAAATTCCAATGATAAACTTCCACCGTCAAGAAATAATTACTGTTTTAAGAAAAATTTCACCTTTACGGCTTCAAGATTTCCCATGGCCGAGTGGCTGGGTTTCATTACATCTACATTTTCTTCTAATGGTACAGTTCTTTGCTTGAAGGCATAAGGATTGTCAGCCACAGTGAGTGCGAACTGCCACATTTCTTGTATTTTTCAGCAGGGACTTAACTAAGCTCAGTAGACATTTTGCATTGCCAGGAAGCCTCAGTTATGAACAAAGAACCCACTTCCACTACCACTTGGCTGTTCTTTCCCTTGTTCCCCTGGATCCAGATAGTATTTTACTATTTGCAAAAATCAGATCCACCCTCAAATGACAAACTTTTTTCTCCATTGGTAATATTCAGTAGACACTACTGTAGCTTTAGTTAGCAATTCCTACTCTGGTTTAAAACAAAATCAAAAACATTGCTAAAAATTAAAATGACAAAAACTGAGCCTCCTAAGGTGCTTTTCTGGGAATAATAAGTAAAGTCTGGGCTAGGTACAAGTTCTGGAAAGTTTGTTCTTTGAAAAAACTCAGTGTCATGATCTCACTGCTGTGGCACTACAAATGGGAAGGTTTTCGCTAGAACACCGTTACCAAGTTCCAATATATTTCAGTGCCATCCTTCTTACACTCTAACATCCTCACCCTTTAGCTAGCCTCTCACTCTCCCAGGATAAAAGAAAATGAGGGGTTAAGCAAACAAACACAAAGATTCCAAGATATGTATGAATTCCCATGAAAGGGGACAAGAGAGGGACTAGACAATATTCATTAATGCCATTTCAAGCCCCATGCATAATTTAGGATTCCCTGCAGACTGATTTAGTTTAGATCAGTGGTCCTTTCCATGGCTGCATTCCCATATCCTCATATTAGAAATCTACTTACTAACGTTTTTGCCAAAAAGTATTCTGGAGGCGATTTCTAGTTGGAGTTCTTCAGACAGATGATAATGGTAGCCATGTCATCTAAAATTCTTCTGATTTTGCTTTAGTCTAACAAGCCATTTTTTCCCATCACATATTTAGAAGCCTCAAGCATGAGGGCAGAGCAGTATTTTTAAATGGACAAAACAAAATCTTCCTCCTATATTTATTTCCATTAGTAAGAAATAAATATGCAAATCTCCTATTGGAGTGCAGCTGAGGGATACATAGGCAGCTGATGAAAAGACATTCATTTGAAATACAATTTCTCTGCAGTTGTTGGATTCCCCCTCCTCACCCTCTTCCCCAACTGTCTGGACTAGATGGGGGAGAGGTTACTGAGCTATGAATGTATTTCCCATATTGGATGGGAAGCAGGAGTGGAGCTAATGTACTGTGTATTCAAATGAGATTCTTTAAAGCAGAGCTGAATTGAACTCAGATGCAAATCACGGTGGCAGGAGCACTTTCTGCTGCCCTTTGTCCTTTCCGCCTGTGTCCTTAAGCACATAGTCAAGGACTCCCAGCTGAGATGTTTAGCCTTCTGAGAAAGTAAACAACCTTGTCTTCCCCACCCTCCCCCCTTAGTGCAGATGCACTCCTGATGTGCCCTGCCTGCTGAAAACGTGACAGCAAGAATGTTCTCATCTTCGATGGCTGCGGTTGGGGGATGCTTCTTGCAGAAATGACCCAGAAGAGAAAGCAAACTGGACTGGGGAACAGAGAAACCTTGGAAATGAGGAAAAGAGAGGTGATAAAGAGGAGGGAAGGATCTGAAATCTATCCAACATAGAAGAAAAAGGAAAACATGGAAAAGAACATAAGATTTTTCTACATATGAATAAGATGTTGCATGACACTGGTAACTGCCTGTAATTTGTTTCTCTGCACCTCACTTCTAAATGCAAGACAGAAAGGCAAGGCCAACACCTCAATAAGAAGGACCCTTCCCCACCTGGGATGCTTCTAGAAACAAATCAAACAAGACAAAGGAAATTTACCTTACCCGCCCCCTCCCTGAAGAAGGTGGTATACTTTTATTCACATGATGCTCTGGGTTTAAACTTGGCTCTTAAGGGGACAATGCTGTGTCCCTTCAGCCCCTCCCTGCTAATGCCTCTGTTCCTGAAAGAATGTCTGCCTGACAAGGCTTTCCCATCGTACTTGGTATTGACACAGAAGAAACAAGTCCAAGTTACACTCACCAGAAATGGCCCACAGTCAACCAGGGTGAAGCCAAATGAAAGTTTGATTCCAAATTCCCTTGGTCCCTTGGCTTTCCTTCCCTCCTACTGTCATCTTCTGTCCGTCCCTGGCATAGGGATTCGCTGGCAAAATGAAGTAAGGCATTGGGAGAAAACTGTCCAGATCATTTGGCTGAAAACAGAGCCTTCAACAGTCTTTTAAAGAGGGTGGCAGGTGGGGCGGGGTAGAATAGAGTGCCATCTCTGTATACTATATTAGTGGCTGAAGTATTATAAGAATAAAATAGCATGTGATCCCTTTAAAAATTACTGAATAAAATTCAGCAGCCTAATTTAAATTTATGAGCTAATTATCTGTTGCAAGTGAATTAAAAATATGGAAAGTTTCACAAAGCATATTGATTTTTTTAAAAATAATTTTACTTCTGCTAACTAAATGTCAGTTCCAATAGCAAGATCCCATCATATTCTTTTTAGTTTTCATGATTCTATTTATTATTCATAAGAAAGAAAAGATTCCCATTCCATAATTCTGTCGCGAGAAACACCCCTATCTGGGTGAACACGAAAAACAAAATTTTGGAAGGGCAATCCCCTTTCGACTTCACTGATGTGTCCAGTGTTTTGCAGCACAGAATATCGTGTGTGTGCAGGGTGATTGGTGCTCATCAGGCATGACTTAGGGTCAGTATACGGTGGTTGTGCGAGAGACAGTTGTGATGGAATGTGGTTACGACAAGCAAACTCCTAGTTTCGCATCCGTATGATGAGCTTTGGTCATGGAATCAGGCCACCACAGAGAGGCAACCTGTTACCACAAGGGCAGCAGCCTTGACCAGCCCCAGCATTGCTCCAAGCTTCCTTATATTTTATTTGTTGGTGTTTGCTATTATTCCCCACTGTGAGCAGAACTGATCTTCTCTGAAAAAAAAAAAAAAAAAATCAGTTCCTGTGACTTACAGTGAGTTGCAGGGGTAGAGACTATATTTTTTACCTCTGTAAAGGCAACTATCCACCCCTCTACACCCCGCCAAGCCTTCTTGCCTCTATGTCACTTCAATTATTTTATCAGATGGAAAAGCAGGAGAGCAAAGTAGTGAAGGAGAAATGGCTTCAGAGAGCCCCTCAGACATCAAAAGGATGTGAGCTTCTACTTAAAGGACAAGGGGGAAAGCAGCATGTTTTGGAAGAAAAGTTTCTGGCCGGCCAACGAAGGCAGCAGGTGCACAAAGCGCCTTCGGAACACCAGCTGGAGCTAAATCACAGGGTCAGCTACGGGCAAGGATCATCACCAGGCTGCTCACCAAAGATAAATGGTGCTGTCAGCTGGTCCCAGCCTTTGTTTCGGGAACCCAAGAATAAAAGCAGTGAGAGAAAGGTGGGCTTCACCATGTGGCACCGAGTGGTGAAACAGTCTACTTGTTGCCGGCACCCACACGAGGTGCCCTACTGAGCCAGAGGGTGCACCAACTTCCACAGGGCTTCCAGGCATAGACAGGAAATTGCAGCAGGTTCCAAACTTTGGGTCTGAATGATTTTGATATGCTCTGTGTGTCTCAAGACAGTATCGTTTCCCCTATTTTTCAATTAATCACCTCTTCCCAGAACCATTCATGGGTGAAGGAAGAATGCAACAAGATATTTTGTAGGGCTGCCAGGAGATCAGAGGTCATGTTTAGAAATAATGTTGAAAAATAATTAATTAGCTGGCATGCCTCAGAAAAGTCTCTTTGGGAAAAGACTCCTATAACACCGCAGAAGGATAAGTTAAACAGAAATAGGAAAAGATAAAAGAAAGAACAGATGAAGAAATAGGATGAAAATTTACCATAGGAAGGAGAAATACGAGTGCTTTTATTTGTCCTTTCAAAAATATTTTAAATAGGATTATCCTCCAACCTACCACACAGTATTCCTGCTCTGTCAGTGTTATCAAGCTGATTTTTTTTTTCCCAGTGAATAAACAGCAAACTGTTTCTTCAGGAGTAAATTGTATTTACTGCATACACAATTAACCATAGTGCTTACACGTCTTTAGAGTTGTTTTCATTCACAGTCTGCTTGTGTGGAGGAACTTGGGAAAATACAAATGATCAAAACTAAGCAAAATTTTCTCCATCATCTACTCAAGAAAGCCGGTCTGCTTCCAAGATGCCAAAGAAGTCCTTAACCCTCCAGCACAATGAAAGTCAAAGACCAAATAGCGCTAAGGCTTTTCCTTTCTTTTCTGGGCTGTGATTTCCAAGGACAAAGGAGATATATTTATCAATTGATTAACCGATCAATTGATCAATTGATCGATAGATAGATGTTGGTGTTTCATAGGTCCACAACTCTTCTTAATTGTTTATATATTTTGACAGTGTGGCTAAGGAACAGATTGAGGTTTAGGGCAGTTAGGTCCTATAGACATCCACTTAAAATTGTTTTAATTGTATTTTTTTTTTTTTTAGATTGAGATAATGTTGGTAGCTAGCACTGTATATGATTCAGAGTTTCACACCTCTTTAGATTACCACTCCACATCCACCACCAGCACCAATAGTCCTCTTCCATAGACCATTGGGTACCCTCCACACTCTATCTTCTCTTCTCCCTCCCCACCTCACAACCTCAATTCTACAGTCAGAGGTCTAGGGTTTGTTTTGTCTGTTCTTTTTTCCCCTTTATTATCCACATATAAGTGAATCATCTGGTATATGTCTTTCTCCTTCTGACTGATTTTGCTGAGCAAAATCCCCTCTAGTTCCATCCATGTTGCCACAAATGGCAAGGTTTCACCTTTTTTATAGCTGAGTAGTATTCCATTGTGCATATATACCATGTCTTCTTAAACTGTGAACTGGCAGTTAGAGAGGTAGCCTATAGTATCTCTGCTGTGTGACTGCTGGCAATGCAGAAGACAGTATGTTTAGCAAAATCATAACTGAAAAACCTAAGAAAAGGGAAAATGATTACCCATGGGTGGAAATGGATGTACTGCTGTATATTTTGATTGACAGAAGTAAAATAATTGAGGGTGGCATAAGGACCAGGGGATTTTTTACATCTGGAAGAAGTGTAGATTCTGGGTTGAGATTAAGTAACAATATAAATCTGAGTGACTCCCAGAAAACAAGAAATTAGTTATTTAGAGAAGATGCAATAATTGAACTGCAGTATGGGGTCCTAAATTTAAGGTCAATCAATAGTAATAACAGCAACACAAACATAGCATTTCATATGACCCACATGCTATTGGAGTGCTTTAATTGTGTTTAATTACCGTAATGACCTTATAAAGGAAGTAGTGGAGTTAACCCTATATTACAGATGAAGCAACTGTGGCCAGAGAGTTTAAGTTGATTTCTATAGCTAGTAAGTAGCAGAGACAGACTTAAAGTCAGGCAGACTGATTTGAGAGTCCGTGATCTTGACTTCTATGTGAACCAACTCTGATACAGAGAAGCATATTCTTATTACAGGGATTTCCCCCATATCTACAATTACCTTTAGTGCTTATCACTTGCTGAGCTGAGAAGATGGTTCTGACACATTCACTTCCAAAATTTTGAATATTCAGTGACAGGAACATGTTATCAAATAAAACGTTAAAAAATGATTTTTGAAAATCCTCAATGGAACTTCTAGTTCTCTGGGAACCAACTCCCAAATCTCTTGTTATTCAAAGTAGGTTTGTAGTGATTGCAAGCTTGTACTTTTCAGCTGCAATGAAAGGAAAAAATACAGTTTGTCATTCACACCCAGTTCTTCCTTCAAGCAGTTATCACAATGGAAGTGAAAAAATGTTTTGTTATTTGTTCAGTATTTACCCCCTCTCAGAGCTCACCACCGCATTTCTGGCTCCAGCCTGGCACAGATGCTCAAGAAGTATTTGTTGAACAAATGAGTGAATGGAAACAGCCCAGCCGCATCTTCCTAGTTCATAAAAGTCAGTCCCCCTCTCCAGTAGTTACGAGCTGTTGGAAGTGGGGGCAACATATGTATTTTTTTTCCCCTGTGCTTTCACTTGGCAATTCATCAAGGAATTTTTCTGTTCACCAGCAGATTCGCATACTTGCTTTGCTTAAGAGGGATTCCAGTGTCACACAGGGGATTTTTTCCTAAGGATTTGATGATTCCTGTCTTGATCCTTCTGCTGTGATAGGGCCACGCTTGGCACAGGGCTCACGTGGCCGGGGATTAGGCTGTCCTCATTGTGTGAAGTGCCTTGGACACGTTGCTGCGCTTACTAGCGTGGTATTGTGGATCACTTTACAAAGACAACAGCTGCAGCCATTACTCCTGCAGTTGTGTCGTGATTTGGTGTGTGCAACACTTCCACACGACGCACGTAACAAAAACATTTATTTTTCTCATCTGTCAATGTATCTGTGCCTCTCCATTCTCTTTTTTTCCCTTCTTGCCTCTTCACACGAGGCAGAATGCATTCCAATTCCCAAACAATTGGCTTTTTCACAGTAATATTCTTAAGGCAGCTACTTTCTTATAGCACATTCTCGAGTGTATGTCTGTATGTATGTGCATGTATGTACGTTTGTTTCTTAATAGGAAACATACTTTTTGAAAGGCAGAGCCAGTTTCAAAGCATATAACGATACTCAATTAACCAAATATGGGTTAAACCTCTGAGGTGTGGGTTGGTACAAATGCTCTGTTTGACCAGAGGAAACCAAGACTTTCATGGGATTACCTAGTCCAGAAGACACTGAATCCTTAAGAGAGGCCAGCGGAGGGCACTTTTCATATGCACTCATTCCACCCCCACCGCCAAATAATATGGGATCTGATATGGTGTGAGATAATCCCCCAATTAGGTTCCAGAGGAAACTGAGCTGAAATGGCTTATCTGAAGTCACGCAGTTAATCAACAGTAGAGCAGGATTAAATTCAGGGTTGCTGGATCACAGCCACATGCATATTATGCTTCTTCCAGGCCATTAGTGTATGAGTGAACTTGACAGTCATTGATGTGACCAGGGTTGAAGCATTAGGCTTAGACGCCCCAAGGCGGCCGTGAATGGGTAAAGGCAAAGGCACCGCTGGTGCACAGCGGCAAAATTTCCTGGAAACTCCATTTCTTTCCTGAAAAGTGTGACATGCTGGCCCTGTGGGATGTGTGCCTTCTTCTATTTACAGAACCAGAAAGCATTCTTGACTTGCCTTGAGCCCGGAAAGCAGGCCTTTCCTAAGATGACTCCCTGCAGCTGCCAGAGTGCGGGCAGCTGCCGGTGGGACCAGCATTCCAGCTGAGTTGAAGGGTCTGATGGATCCCCAGAAGGAGGTGGCAGTGGGTCAGAGCAGTGAGCTAAAGCAAGACGTGAGGGTAGAGGAGGCTCAGACCAAAAAAAAAAAAAAAAAAAAAAAACCCTATTCATTGAGTTCCTACTAGGTGCCATGCGTAATGACAGATGTTCTTATTTTCAATACTGAGACACTGAGGTTTTGAGAGATTGCATGACAAGCCCACTTTCTGGTAAAAACAATAAGAGTCTGAATCTCAGTTCATCTAATTCCTATGTTCTCAACCAGAGCATCCCTTAGGGCTGTGCCAGTTTGTCCTGGCAAAGGGGTGCCAGGCAGAGGGAATGAATGGAAGAGAAAATCCGGCCAGGACCCTCCTCACTATCATATGTACCTAGGGACAGAGGCACCTAGTGGGGCAGCAGCCTCTCTACGATTCTTCCATGTCATCCCACTAGCTGCACGGACCGAGCATCGAAGAGTGGGAAACGAAGACCCCGAAGTTGGCCGTGGGCAAGGAAAGTGCTGGATAAATAACTGAAGGCACTGCTACTCTGCTTAGGGCTTGAACTTGCTGCCTCTATTATTGTTTGTTTTCTACTGAATTACTCGTGACTGCCGGGGCCGATCGTAGCTGGAGCTGGAGTGTCCAGGCCTCTCAGCGAGGCCGGTTCTGAGGGAAGCAAAACTGCACATGTCCAACTTCCTAGGAAGTGCTTTTGCTGAATTCCATGCCTCCTTCACTTATTTTTTACAAATGAAGTAATATTGTCTTATAATATATAATTTTCATTATATACAAAGCCAAAATGTGTATGTACTTTGGTGTTAACTCAGAAATGGTAGATGAAGTTTGGGGCCAAGACGAGTAGGAAAGGAGCGCTCAGCTGAAGATGGTCAAAGACACAAAGTACAGCCATCCAGATCTCCAGTTCTGAGAGAGACACATCATCAGAGTAACGGTGAGAAAGAAATGGAAACTTCACCCCAGGGTGACCAGGTCAAATCTCAAAGAAGCCCGTATAATTTGTATCCAAGGTCAAAACCAGACTTCAAAGCTACTTTCAGGCTATGACAATCCAGCCAGACTGGCTTGAATACTAGGAAAATTTATTATCTCATGCCAAAGGAAGTTCACAAACAAGGGAGGCTGCAGGGTTTATTGATTGCACAACTCAAAGATATTTTCAAGTCTAGCTTCCTTTTGGTTTTTCTCTTTGCTGTCAATGGTATTATCAGCTTTATCCTAAAGCTGATTCTCCACATGGTCACATGGAGGCTGCCAGCAACAACTATTGCAGCATACTCATGTGGGTTTTTCTGCTTGAATGAGATAGAGTGACTTTTTATTTCTAGAAACTCCACGTAAGTCTCTCTTTGTATCCTGCTGGATTAAAATTGACTTAGTTCTGCCCACCTCTGAACAGGCAAAAGGGATGAATCCACCAGTTAGACTAATTTTCTGTGGTAGGATGAATATTGGGAAGTCTTTCAGTTCTCTAAAATGTCACTACAACCTGAAATCCTCACTTGGAAGCACATCTGTCAGGGGTCCATCAGAGTAGCAAAATTGCTATGAATGTCATATACACAAAAAAAGAATTTATGATCCAGACTAGCTCTTATTCAACTGTGGGAGACGGTGAAGCTCTGTGCAGTGCAAGCTGCTGCCTCTTTCTGGCACTGAACCCCGCGCCACTCCAGGGCAGCTAGACTAGCAGGTGGGAATGAGAGTTGGTGCCCTTTAACATAGGACTCAGGGTAGCCGGAGGAGATCTGCCAGGCACCAGATCGGCTGTGATTCTGGCTGCCACCCATGCCAACAAGGGGGGCCAACAGAGCAGCATGTCCACGTGCGTGGACTGCCCCAGTGTCTGGCACGCTGCACCCAACTTCAGAGCCGAAACAAACAGCCGAGTCTTCATCCTCCCTCTACAACTCACGCAAATTCTCTTGCAGTCAGTGTTAGCCTGGAACCATACAAGCAAGGGAATTCTGAAGAGAATTAGCTCCCTGATTAATTAATCGCAACACAAAGCCACCACAATCAGGCTCACCTAGTGCAAGGATTATTAATTTGGGGTTATTTTGCCTCCCAAGACATATTGGGCAATGTCTGGAGATATTTTCTGGTCTCCACAAATAGGAGGGAGTTACTACACATAGTGGGTAGAAGCCCAGGATGCTGCAAAGACCCTGTAATGTGCAAGCCAGGGCCTCATAACACGAATTATCCAGTCCAAAATGTCAGTAGGAAAGGTTGGAAAACCCTGATCTGGGGTGACCCCCAATTGTAAAAAAGCTATGTTCAAAATCTGTCTCTATCTCAATGTCAGAACAGGGAGAAGCCAGTGCTTATATTTAGAGGTGGAAACTAGTGGCACATGTCTGCCACTGAGAATACAGCACAGGCCCGGGACATTTGGCACCCGTCATAGATGCCAATGATAAGAAAGCCCTTATTTAAAAAAAAAAAAAGAAAGAAAGAAAGAAAATTTTTCTCTCCAACATGGTGGCAAGTCTATAAAGAATATGGGTCATCATTTATATATCTTTGATTTCTTCCAGCTCTACAGTAGCTTGTATCCAGACTGAGATATGTGGATTTTTGACTATTTTTCACTGATACGGGGGCTCAACCAGCTATTTATATCCATCCATGCTTATGTACACACAAGAACTATTTGTAGATAGAAATGATATACTACATTGGCAGATGGGCTCTCAGACCTGTTGGAACACCGTTTGCAGTTACAGCATGGTTTTTTGTTTTTTTAAAGGAGGGCTTTTATCATGTTGAAAATGGGCTATAAAGCCAGAATTGATATATTTTCAGTTAAATTCTCAGGGAAGTTCTTCTGATGATTTGATGGCCAAATATGAGGCAGATGTCACTTGACTGATGAGAGAGCAGTTGTTGGAGAGATTCCTATGCCAAGAAGGCTACTGCATCCCTTCAAAGCTTCTACTTTCTATTAGATTGTTGGCACTTCCAGGGAATTCCAGGGCATGGAATCTATAACAGCTCAGGAGGCAACAGGAAATAGAAAAACATGAGAAGAGACACTGACTGATGGCAAATTGTTTCTGGATCTGATGCTGTAACTCACTGACTTTTCATAAAGTAGCAGCAAAGTATAAGCCAGATGGTTACCAATGCCAGTCGGACTGCCACTGCTGCTGGCTCCATCCTGAGGAAATGGGGTTCTGGCTATCCTTCGGGGATGTGAGGAAAATCTCCAATGAGAAAACTCTGATATATTCCCTGCCTTCCTGAACTCCATGCAAAATGTGGATATCTATTCCAGAGCAGTCTAGATAGCTAGGAAAATGCAAATACATATCCATAATATAAATATGATATAAGCATAATTTAAAGAACACTGGTGAAATTGGAGAGGTGAGTAAGACATTGATTAACTGTCAATAAGAGCTATATGAAGGCATTGAATGAAATCCCTTTTTATTCCTCTTAAATTATCTTTGAGATTCTTCTTGAGTTTCCTTTACTTTCAGATGCAAGTAATAGAAAAATAATCCAAACTGAAAGGAGACTTATTGGTTGTTGGTACCACAGACTTCAGGTACAATTTGATCAAGGCTCCAATTCTATATCTTGGTGATTTTTCCAGAAGTCTGGTTCCCTCTTCATGATCCCAAAGTGGCTGCTCTCAGCAGCTGGTGATATACAAATATTCGTTTTCATATCCAGGAACTGTGAGCACAGCATTTACCACAGTCATTTAAACAGTGTCTTAATTTCTGACCCAATTGGATTAAATTGAACTATTTGATGCGGGTAGGGAAAATCCATACTCTCGTTGGATTAGGCTGGGTTTACTACTCATCCCTAACCCACTGCAGTCAAAGGAATGGTGTCCTATTGACCGACTTATGTCCCCCAAACCCAATTCAAAGAGTCACGAGGCAAAGGGAAGGGTTGTGCAAAGGAAAATCTGCTCTGCTATTGAGAATCTCAATCTGCTATTGAGCAGGGGGGAAAGAAGAATGCCTGTTAGGTAGGGAAACACCAAGTGTGTCTTCTATCCTTCCAAATTTGTAGACAGAGGCAGGAAAGATTCTGTTTTTTCAATAGCATTTCCTACCCAAACTGTATTTTCAAGGCAACAAATGGTTCAGGGATATTATTAGAGGTGAGATAGGAAAAAATAATGGTTAATGATCAAATTGAGTTTAGGTAATTATGTGTTGGTGCCACTACTTTTCACTGTGAATCTCAGAGAGAAAGGAAACAAGAAAGGTGTTTCTAAACTGGTTTCAGTGGAGCCTTTGCTTCAAATAATTTCTACTACATATTTCAAAACATGGTTTGGGGAATCTTTACCCTGTTGCTTCCTTTAAGTAATTCCCCTTAAAGTGTCTGGATGAATATTGCTTTAATGATTTTTTCTGATTATAAAGATAAAGGCAGACTCACTTAAAATATGAAAAAAAGAGAAAGGCATAAAAAGCAATATAGTAATATTTCTATCTAGGAATAACCACTATTAATATTTTGGTGTATCTTATCTCTTCTCTCTGGTGCACATTTTCTCCTTTATATCTCAACATTTAGCCCAAAGCTGGAGTAATATTTTGCATACTGTTTTGTAACTTGCTTTATTTAACCAGTATAGTAATAGTTTTCCTATGTCAATGGGTGGGAATATATTTTTCTATTATTAGTGGTAAGATAATATATAATTAAAAAGAAGAATCACACTTTATTGGACCAATTTCCTATGATTGATATTTAGGTTTTCTTAAAAAAATGTTTTGAAGAATCTCTACTGAATGTTCTTGATATGCAAACACTTATACTGTTAACACATGAATATTTCTTTCCTAAGGATAAATTTCTGCAAGTAGACTTACTGGATCAAAAGGCATTCATATTTTAAGGCCTTAGATAGTCATTTTGAAGCTAATATTTCATTAGCAAAATTATATGCCTAATCCTGGGGGCGGGGGTGGATGCATGAATTATAATCATGGGTTTCATTGGGTACAAGTGGCCCAGCTCTGTGCTTTTTGAAGAGAAATGTGCCTGTTAGCTGTAAATACTAAACAAAACCTCAGTTCTGCAATCTGGCACTCAACTGTTCATTTCTTCACTATCACAGAGAAATGTGATAGTGTAACAAACACATTGATCTATTGAAGTACTACCACAGACATATTTAATTTCTGTGAAAATAATTGGGTCTGCAGGAATAATTATAGCTATCAATTTTTTTTTCCAAAAAAAGAAAGGAAATGAGCTTTAAACCACTCCTGATCCTCCAGAAAAGAAGCAAGAAACTTGCCCTCAAATAGAAGGAGGGTGGGGAGGGAGGAAGAAAGGAGTTGAGAGTAGGGCTCCATCTTCTCCCAACACAAAGGACTAGCAAGATCTCAAGCTCCATATATCTGTCAGCTGCCACAACTCTTGGTCTCAGACCAGAGGCTAAGGAGGCACAGGTGAGATCAGTTGCTGAGCAAGGATTGGGTTTCAAACATTGTGCCTTCTGCACTGCCAGGGCAAAGGGCATTGGGGTCCTTGGTTATGAAGCTGGTGAACAGGCTTTCACATGGTCTCTTCTTGAAGCATCACAACTACCCTGTGAAGTTTATGCCATTAAATTTTTTTTATAAACAAGGAAATAAGGATCAAAAATATAAGAGATGGAAGTGATCTGCATTGTCATATATTATATGTCATGTCATGTAAGTTATAACGGAAATGGAAATGGGGTTTGAACCCTGACACTGCAATTCCAAGGGTGTCATTTTCTGGGAACCCCCCACTGTATATTATTTTCCTATTAACTCATGATGCCTATGTATCAAGTACTTTGACATAAATAATCATATATATATATAATATTTAATCATCAAAAAAATCCCCTGAAGCAGATGTTACCATCTGAGTTCTTTTGCCAGGGCCGCCTTAACAACGTGCTACAAACCAAGTGATTTAAACAACAGAAATCTACTGTCTGACAGTTCTGGAAGCTACAAGTTTGAGATCCAGGTGTCAACAAGCTCAGCCATGGTCCTTCTGAAAGCTCTGAGGAAGGATCTGTTCCAGGTGTCTCCCCTATTACCTTTTTGATACAACTTTCTGGTAGTTTCCCAACTTGTGGCAGCCTAACCCCAATCTTCACACTGCATTCTCCGTATGTGTGTGTCTATCTCCAAACGTCCCACTTTTATAAGGACGCTAGTCAGCTGAATAAGGGCCCACTCTACTCCAGTATATTGTCCTTTTAACTAATTACATCTGCAAGACTGTTTTCAAATATCATAATCTGATCTTCTAGGGGCTAGGAGTTCAATATATGGATTTGGGGCACATAATACTGTAACAGGGTGGTTCCTATAGGAAAGGGGCAAGGGGCCCAGGACCACCCTGTCATAATACCACCTGTTTGGTGTAGCATGTCACAAAACCAACTGACCTAAAGTGGCTGAGCATGTGAATGTCAAGGCCAACATTTGGAGTCAGCTTTTCTGACCGGGAACTATTTTGCTACTACAGTCCCCCCCACCTCCGCCCCCAATAAATATGGATTAGATCAGAGCCAATGTGACTGAAGCCTAAGCAATTGTCATGCAAATTGTACATTAGAAATGCAAATAAAATGTAATTACAACAATGATTTAATCCCAGACCAGCCTCCTTGTGGACTTAAAAGTGAATGAGAAAGTCACAGGAGAATCTTGATTTAGAGAATATAGGGCTTTCAGACATGTGAGACTACTGGGCAAGAAAATCAGAATTGGAAGCTGGGAAGAGATTAAACAAATTATTTAGGCTATGATAGGTGCAGAGATAGAGACTTTGAGAACAGAATGTGCCCTTAAGCCTGAGTATCCCAAGATGGATGACACTCCTGTGATTTTCCTGGTGGACCCAGGCTAGCAAATAAACAAGGCTGAATCTTCCCAAGACAGAGGCACTAACCATTTGAACCAGCAGTTGGAATACAAGAGACAGAGTGCCAGTGCCCCATAGCCTGGGACTGAGGGGTTGCCAAGAATGTGAATTTATGAACTAAAACCTCACAGCCTCAGGGAAATGGAGAGGTTGTCACCTACTAAGGACTGGAGCCTGGAATTCTTTGCCAAACCTGATGAATTAGTTAAGTGGGGCTTCCCGGTTTTTAAGTACCATGCCAGCAAGTCAATACTTTACCACAAAAATCCCTCTACTTCTAGTGGAAATAAGAAGTGTCATAGCTTTCACTCCACTCCCCCACAAGAGGCACAGTGTAGTTACCCCTATGCTTTCTCCCCAGCTGAGTTAAAGGTGTTCGGAGGTGGGGAATCCCACCAAAAGTGAAAATCAGAGCCAACATACTGGAGTGGTCCTTGCTTGCTAACGGTGAACTCTACCAAAGGCTAACCTGCCCCAAAGGAGGTACCCTCTGACACACCCCTTTCTTCCAGGCCTTGTTCTAGCCCTTCATGTGAACAGGTGGTGAGAAGAGGGGAGTTCTAAAACCTTCCTAGCCACAAAAATCAGTGGAGACCCTTATTAAAAGTGCAGATTTAAAGAAAAAAATATTCAGACTCTCTGGGGAGGACACGAAGAAGATACGTATATATTTTAAATAAGTTCCCCAGGTGATTAGTAAAAGTGGGTAAACCTTGGGAACTGAGCCCTGTAGAACTACACCAGTAGGAGACCACAAGCCCATCCTCCACTGAAAAGATTGGGGGGAAACCCCATCCCCCTATTTCCATAGTCAGGATATACAGAGGGGAGAGGAGTCGGTTTCCTCCAGTTTCTCCTCAATTCTCCTGAGATCATTTCCAGGAGCATTTGTTTCCCAACAAACACACTTAGGAAAAAGGATAGTTGTTTTTTTTTTTTGTAGTTAGGCTCTGAAGGGGTCTTTACCTCTAGATCTTCCTAATATCAAAGTTTTTAGTAACTAAATAGAGGTTGGGAAGAAAATAGGGGTGGTCTGACATGGGGTGTAACAGAATCTCAGCATAGGGCAAGGGAGAGGCCTCATCTCTGTGCTGTGCTCTTATCTGAGTGGAGGACAAGGAAGGTTCCAGATTGTTAACCAGCGGCAGCTGGCAGCTTTATTGTTTTTTAATTAAATAACCCCCAGCCACACAAGCACACACCAATCCCCCTCCTCCTCCTCCTCCTCAGGAAACCTCATTAAGCTGGAGGACTATAATTAAACCCGGAGTCCAAGTTGACACTCCTACCATCAGTCTGTCGCTTCCACTGCCGGCTGTGGGCAAAAAGGCAGCTCTCTCCTCCACATTTTATGGGTAAAGAGCACATAATAGGGAGAGGCCATCTTTATCTGGCCTCTTAATGGGCAACTTGTCCCTTCCTTCAAGGCAACCAGATGTGCCTTCTGTTCTTTAACCACCTCCACTGTGGACAGGTGCCCATCAAATAATGCAAGACATCTGTCTGACAGGCCCATTTACCTCAAACAGGTGAGGACTTTGATCCCCAGAGTAAGGGAATTTCTTGACATTACTCTGATGTGCATTTGGGCCCAATATGTCAGGAATACGTCCCCATGATTAGAGGTGGATAGCCATCAGCATTTTAGCCTTTAATGCATGTTTATGCCTTACCATGCTTCCTGTAGTATTTGGCTACAGGGGAGACTGTTTTTTCTAGCCCACTTTCATTCTCTTTCCTTTCTGCCCTCAGGCTGGCCTCATCCTGCAACCTCAACTTTTCCTCTGTATCTCTCCTTTAATCTTGGTCTGCCATTCCCCTTGTTTCTAAAGTCTCTTGCTCCTAATTTCTAATTAGTATTAATATATCGAATATCATTCAACATTAGTATTACTATGTTGAATATCATTGCTATCAGAAACTAATTCTTAAGACAGGAGCGGACTCCTATGTGGGGAGTGGGGTGGGGGAGGAAATGAACACAGAAAGGCAGAGCCCTTCCCAGATGTAATCTATTGTGTACAGTCAAATTCCTGTCCCCATCCCCAGCTTGGGTAAAGCTCTGGTAATATTGTTTCCTGCAAAGCCCCCAAACCCAGTGAAAATGCATTTATCATTTACATCATTTCTCTTTGTAGCTCTGACAATTCATATTACCCCAGAACCTGACATCTCCACTTTCCTCCAATTGATAAATCATCTCTTTTTGATTTCTGTAACTGAGAAACATCATAAGCCCAACATACAAAGGAAGATTCATTGGTCGTTTATTTCACATGTGAGCTCCTTGAAAAATTGAGTCTGCGTTGCCATTTGGGCATTAATTCCTGACACGCCACTTATCATATTTTGATTGTTTCCAAGAGAACACCATATTTTAACTCTTTGGGAATAATTTAACTGATCAAATACACGGCATCTGGTTGTTATGGTAACTAAAGTTCTAAAAATAATATAAAGAAAAGACCACCTTTAATTGAAATCAAAAGAAGTTGTTATGGTAACTGGAATTTTAAGAGTAACTAGGTTAAACCACATTTCATTTTATCTAGCACTTTACACAAACAAATTCTGATTAAAATATCAGGTTTAATTTAATCAGTTAATTAATGTCACTAAATGTCATTTATCTTATAACTCTCATTTATATTCACTGCCGAATTATCCAACTTGCTAATTTATAACCATTCTGCCTTCAATTTAGCATCGTGAAACTCAGGCAGGGCACAGTGTGGAGAGATAGTGATGCTGGGAAGTGAATTTGCCTCCTATTAGCCTCCTAAAGCCTCTGTTTCTTTATCTGCAAAGTGGGGGTGATATTACCAGTAATGCCTTTGTTACAATATTTGTATTGATGGAGTAAAATTACATACACGAACATGTTTTAGTATTTGAAAACCTACAATGGGACACTTTGTTATGGGAGGTGCTTGGCAGCTAATTAATAAATTTACATTAATAGATGAAGTTTAAGTATTGAATTCCATATACATGGAAACCTTACCTATTGTAAGAAAATCAATTCTTACAACATTCAAATTAGGCCTGTCTTACAAAGTGAAGTGGACTTGGAAACAAATGTTAACAATTAAACATTAGTTTCCGTGAGAGAACAGTGGATAGGTCAACTTTACACAGTGGATTGAGTGAGTGGATTTAAGAAAGACCTGATGAGAACGTGAATCCTATGGAGTGTAGATGTGGAGGTTTCGGGGATAGAGTTCCTAATTCCCTTCAGTGGGAACAGTGTGTATAAAGGCCCACACCTGTTCCACAAACTATGCTTGGTGATATGGGGGTGGGGGTGGGGGTGAGAGAGGCTGCAGGAGAAAAGACTAACTATACATGGCCGTGGGCCATTTTTGTAATCTGGCACTAACATAGCATAGAAGAAATGAGACCTGAAAAAAATGTATTTGCTCTCAAAAAGAAAACTGAAAATCAAGTTCAGTAAATGTTTATATATCTACAAACTGTAACACTGGGTCATCTTCATTACTTGTTTACTATGGCTAAATATTTTATTTCACTTAAAACAATTTGAAATTTCAGTTTTTCTCATTTTGAAGGAATTACCAGTTCTGCAAAGTGATTGCCAAAACATCCTAGGCAATCTCAAATAAAATTAGTTATCTGTGGTAAAATTATTTTATCAGCAAAATTCATATTTTTTTACCTAAAAGGCAAGTGCCTGGTAATATATTTGATATGGTATAGAGTAGAAGCTCCAGAATTAAGAGTTCCAAAGATTTATAAAGTTTTTAATAGTCTGGGTAGCGCTTTTTTTGTAAAAAGCATGTCCAGGACTTAAAAATAAGAGATATTAGCAAACAATAACATGGGCATATTTGTCAGAACAATGATAGCATAAGCTTAATGAGAAATGAAGCCGTGGCATAGAAAGATTGGTGAACCACGAGTAAGACCTGAGTTATGCCTGGTTCCATTACTTGGAGCTGAGTTTCACATGCTTCAGTGCTGTGGGCAGCTATGGTCAATGCCAGCATTTTTCAAAAGTTCTTGCAATTTTCCCCTCTCTGAAAACTAGTAGCAAATCAGTCAGCTGATAACATGGTGACTTTTCTTGATTTTCTCTCGTCCAGCCTTTGCAATAGTGTTATAATTACCCAGTCTCCTACAGTAAATCCCTTCCTACTTGAAATACCTGGAGCTGATTCTGTTTTTCTAACCAAGTTCTGATTGATACACTATTATTAATATAGCTCTAATTATTGCTGGAATTACCTCTAACTGATCTTAGGAACAGAATCTTTTCTTATATGCCATATTACCTTTTGAGCCAAGTTTGGTGTCTTGTACAGAGATGGCAGTGCACCTTTGAGCTACTTCCTCCTTCTTTGTCAAGGGCAGGATTCAATTGAAAATCAATTTGGCTCAGTCAGAAAAGCATCTTTCTTCTCAGTACAGAGTTCCAATCAGCTACCACCAGTCAATAGTAGATGGCATTTAATATGAAATCTATTTGTCATTCTTGACCTAGATGGGGGAAAAATTTTGTTGAAAGACCAAATTAATTCCTGAATGGAATGTAAAACTAACTTTAGTTTTACTCTGTTCTTTAATGATAGAGAATTTATCCCTGCTGATGACTATGTTTGCTTTTTTTTTTAGCAGAAAGCATTGGAATAAAGACATAGAGAAATATAGAAATAATTACTTTTATTCCCCCCTCCCCCATGTATATTAAAGTAAAGAAGAATTAAGGAGATAATAAATATGAAAGTAAACAAAGTGGTATTTATAATGGTGTGATTTTTGGAATATCTTATGAAAGATATCTCCAGCAATATCTGTATTTGTATCCCTGAATTTCCTCATGTACTAAATATATAAAAATGCTACCATATGAAGGACGAACTTTTCCTTTGCTTTTCCTTAAACATAAGAAACAAGATGTCTTTAAGGTGATACTTTAGTTGATGGTTTATAAATGAGGCCTATTAACGTAATGGCTTTTAAAGTTTTTGTTTTTAATCATAGAATCCTTAAAGCAGAAAATTTCCCACGGGGTCTGAGGCTCTACCCTTTGTCTGTACCTAAATGTTCTCAGACTAATGATCATCATTTCTTCCCTTCAGTGACTTGCTTCAAAGTAGTTAATTTTTGTTTCACTTTTAACTTTAAAAAAAAAAAAACCACCCACTGTTGTCACTGGTTCATTATAATTAGCATATATGTTTTTAATTGGCTTACTCAGGTTCCCTCTCTCAACTGGAGTTTTCACTAATTTTTAAAGAGTAGCTACCCAATCTTCAGTTGAACTTTTCTCCTCAAGCCCTCATTTCACCTATGCTGTTTTTATAGCTAGGCCTCAAATATCTGTGCAAAGGTAGTTAATTTTTATGCTGCTTTTATTACCTTTGTTACAAAAGAGTCTGAATTATTGATGTTATATAATTCTTCCTGAAACAGTAACATTGCCTGTTTATGTGTTATCATTGCTTGCTTGTGTAATAACACTTGTGGAATGACTACATTTCTAAAAGTAACTCTTCAGTGACTTTCATTTTGGGCGATACTGTAGTTATGGGTATCAAACTTGCCTTCCCACAAGAAAGCAAGACATGTTTTCGAACGCTGAATAATCAGCAGTACAGTACTGTAATCCATGAGAGAAGGCAGACAAACCAGGTAAACTCTGAAATATGCTGGCCTCTGACTAACAGAACTTTCTGGACTGTGGCTCAGTGAAGGGGAATCCAAGCAGAAAACAGTGGTCTTGCTTTATTATAACGACAGAGATGGAGTTTGTGCTGGCTGAGAAAACTGAGATTTAGGGAACGAATTACTGGAGAAGAGAAAGATATGAAGAGAAGCAGCTCTAAAAATTACTGTATTTCCACTGTGTTTACCTCTAAGCCTCTTAGAGCAAAAGTATTATATATAAAATATAATTTATCATGATCAAATAGGTAATATTCCACGATATAACTTATTAATGCAATTTTCCATTAACAGAATAAAAACAGGAAAGTTACATTCATATGAGTCACTCAAAAGAAACAAATAAAAAAACATTTTGACAAATTAAACCAGGTCAGGGAAAAAAAATCTCAATAAATTGAGATTAGAAGAGAATTTTCTCTATTTGAGAAAGAGCATCTACCCAAAAATACGAAGCAAATGTCATTCTTAGTGATGAAAAACAAAATCCCTTATATTAGTAATAAAGCAAGTTTGTCTGCTACTACCACTTCCATATAAGATTGTGCTAGAAGACCTAACCAATGCAATAAGACAATAAAAAGAATTGAAAAGAATATAGATTGCAATAAGAGAAACAAAACTACTTTATTAACAGGTCATGCACAAAGAAAATCATAAAGTAGTTGGGAAAAACTCAAAATAAGAAGTCAATTTATCAAGGTCACAGCATATAAGATTAACGTTAAAAATAAATACATTTCTGCATTTAGCGATTTAAAACTGAGAAGAATTTAAACAGTATCATTAAAATATCAAAGAACATGGAATATTTATACATTAATTGAACAAGTTATATCCAAGTATGTACACTGAAAACTTCAAAACATTGCTGAGAGAAATTAAAGAAGACATAAATAAGTACAGAAGAATATCATCAAATAGAATTTGTCCCCAAATTGATCTTCATAAACTAGTGCAATCCCAGCCCAAATCACAGCCATAAAAAATCTTATAAACATTATATTTAAGTTGGGGGCCTCCCTGTTGGCACAAGGGGTTAGGTCTCAGCACTATCAAGCTATCAGCCGCCACTGCAGCATGAGTTTGATCCCTGGCCAGGAAGCTGACCCACATGGTGCAGCAGACCTCTCCTGTCTCCCCAACTGCTCCTCTCAGCAGCGTATTTCAGTGGATCTGCGTGTTCTGCTCCCCACTCTGTCTCTGGTGAACCCTCTCACCCCTCTATACCTCTGACCTACACCCCGATTCTTGTGTGTGTAAATAAATACATCTTTTTAAGAAAATGTGGTATTTAAGTAAGTTCTTAAGTTTATACTGAGATGTAAAGATCAGAAATAGTTAAACAATTTTGGAAACAAAAGAATAAACTTGGAGGATTTTATTACTTGATTTCAAGACTTACTTTAAAGCTACAGTAATCAAGTCACAGTGACATTGTTGTAAGAATAAATATACCTACACATCAATAAAGAATCAAGACTAAATATGCATTCAAGCATGATTTCCAATGAAGATCTCTAAAAAACTCTAAGGGGACAAGGAAAGACTTCTCAACCAATGACTGAACAATGAATAAACTTAATGTTCATAAAGTAAACAAATAAATTTTGAACTCCTCCCTCACACCTCATCATTTAACTCTAAATGGATCATATTTTTAAACATGAAAGCTAAAACTCACAAATTTTAAAAGAAAATACAAGGAAAGATTTTTGTAACCTTGAAGTTGGCAAAGATCTCTTAAATAGACTACAAAAAGCACTAGTTATAAAAAAAAATGAATTGGTCTTTGTTAAAGTTAAGTCTTTTGCTTTTCGTATGACAGCATTGTCAAAATAGAAGAGCAAGTTATATCTTTATAACCAGAATACATAGAGAATATTTTCATTTCAATAATTAGAAAACAAAGCAATAAAAGATGAGTAAATGATTTGAAACAACATTCAAAAAGAATATATATGAATGGACAATACCATATGAAATAAAATTTGTTTCATTTGTCACTGGGGAAATGTAAATTAAAAGTATATTGTCATGCTACTATCACTCACTAAAATCAAACAGTTTGCCACATTGATGGCAAATATGTGGAGCACCAAATTCTCATACAATTTTGGCGGATGTCACTTTAGAAATGGTGCAGTCACCTTGGAAAACAGGTTGGCAGTTTCTATGTATTTACCATACAATCCAGAAACTCTACTTCTAGGCATTTACCTGAGAAAAATATATGTCCATTAAAAACTTGTAGACATATGTTGATATTAACTTTGTTTTAATATAACAACCAACAACTGGAACAACCCAGATGCCCATCGACAGATGAAAGAATAAACAAATTATGGTATAGACATTTAATAGCATATTATTCAACAATAAAAGTAAACTAATTACAGGAACATACAACAATCTGGCCTAATTTCAAAAGTATTATGCTGAAAGAGACCAGACAAAATATAGTACATAAGATGTGATAGAATTTTTATGAAAATTTGGAAGTAGAAATTAATCTATATAGAGAGAAAATAAATCAGTGGTTACCTGGGATTCGGGTGGGGTGTGGGACACAGATTGTGATGGTGATGGAAGTGTTTTGTCTTGACTGTATTATGTTAAATAAATGTAATGAATGGGTGTATTAGTATGTATTAGAAATGTATTGTGATTAGATATTATACTTAAAATGTGTATATTTTGTTGTATGTAAATTATATCTCACTAAAGTTGATTTAACAAAAAAGGAAATATTCTTATCCTTTTACCCACCCAAGTTCATTTTTTTCTCTTCTGTTTCATGTATTAATTCTATTATTTTACATCTAGTTAATATGCCTATTTGAGTTATAAAAATCTTATAAGCATTATATGTACACAATATATGTCATATATACTATAAATGGGTATGCACTTTATAGAGACATCTTTTGGGGATAACTTTAAATCATTATTTCCTATACAGTTGCTTTTTTGCATTTAAAAAAAAGAAAAACAATGTATTAGTCTTGCCACACACCTTGGAAAACCTTTTATTAAAATTAACAAGCCCTCATGGGAGGTACCTAACCAGTCTATGAGCAATGTCTTTCTCCCTCCTAAAAGGTAAGAGCTCCAGTAGCCATATTGTTATCATATTAGTCTACCCTCATAACTATTAATGTATCTGATCAGCCTGACTATGTCTTTTCAATCAGTTATACAGCCAGTGTTTTTAAGAAGATATATTGACCTCTTTTGATTTTTGATATATGACTTTTCTAGAATTTCATATATATGTGGAAAAAAAATTTTGCATTTCACCCCTTGGTTACTCAAAGCACACATACTTGTCTATAAACACAATTATAAAGATGTCCTTCCAGATAGTCATAAGCACATTTCAACAAGAAGGAACCCAACTTCATATGCAGAGCAACATATACATAGAGAACATGTTGACCTACACTGTTTTCAAAAGCCATGATGCCCCTGAAATTGGCATTTCTCTGTTTTTGTTATTTTTTTCTTCAACCAGTAAGTAAATCAAATAACTACCTCAACACTCTTAACATATAATAGCATGAAAAAAGGGAGAAAAAGTTAAAGAGTAAAACAATAATTCTCAAACAAAAAAAGGAAAGAGAAAGGGGAAAATAGGTTGAATAAATATTGGAACCAAGCAATAAGGACATAGAAGTGGAAACTACAGTTCTTGATGTAATTGGTACAATTATTGACCTCCCTTCTTTCTTATGTACTCCATCATCTTCCTACTTTTAGTCAAGACCTTATCTAGTCTTCTTTCCTTGGTTTGCCTCTGAGCCCTGAGATACTTTACGTGTAATTTTCAACTAATTTTACTCCTGGGCATGATGATTCAAGAAGCTCAAAAAAAAAAAAAAAACTCTCAAATTCCAACAAGAAAAATCACTAAAAAAACTAAATTTGTGACAAAAGAACTAGAAAAATAAGTAAAATCAAAGCCAAAAGTTAGAAGAAGAGAGGAAATAAAAATCAAAGCAGAAATTAATGAAGCAGATCAAAAAGACCATTGAAAAGAACTTTAAAACCAAGAGCTAATTCTTTTAAAAGATTAACAAAATAGACAGACTTTTAGTCAGACTCACAAAGAAGTGAGAGAAAACACAAATAAAATCAGAACCAAAAGAGGAAAAGTGACAACAAATACTACAGAAATAAAATGATCAGAACAGAGTATTTTGAACAATTATATGGTTAAAAAAAAATTGACAACCTTGAAGAAATGGGCAAATTTTAGAGTATACAACATTTGAAGACTGAATCAGAAAGAAACAGAAAACTTGAACAGACCTAGCACAAATAAGGAAACTGTAACAGTAATTAAACGTCTCCCACTAAAAAAAAAAAAAAAAAAAAAAAAAAAAAAAAAAAAAAAAAAAAAAAAAAAAAAAAAAAAAAAAAAAAAAAAAAAAAAAAAAAAAAAAAAAAAAAAAAAAAAAAAAAAAAAAAAAAAAAAAAAAAAAAAAAAAAGCCCCAGGACCAGATGGCTTCCCTAGTGAATTATACAAATTCTACAAATTTTCAAAGAACTAATAGATATATTTTCCAATATCTTTTCCAAACACATTCTATAAAACCAACCTTACCCTGATTATGAAGTCAGACAAAGTCTTCACAAAAAAAAAAAAAAGGGAAACTACAGACCAATATTTCTGATCAGCATAGAGGCAAAAAATCCTCAATGAAATACTAACAAATTCAACAATATATGAAGAGAATCAAGGATCTTTGATCTTTGATCCATCAGGATCAAGTGGAATTTATTTCAGGGATGCTAGGGTGGGTCAACATACACAGGTCAAAAACATGACATAACACATCAACTAAAAGAAAGATAAAATCATATAATCATTTCAATAGATGCAGAAAAAGCATCTAAAGTATTCAACCTCTTTGTATGATTAAAAAATACCCCTCAACCAAATGAGTGAATAAGGAATATACTGCAATATAATAAAGGCTATGTATGACAAACTGACAGCTAATATTATACTCATTGGAAAAAAACTGAAAGCATTTTCTCTAAGATCAGGAACAAAACAAGGATGTCCACTCTCACCAGTACTATTTAATGTAGTGTTAAAAATCCTAAGAAAAGTAATTAAATATGAAAAGGATATAAAAGGTATGCAAATTGGAAAGGAACACGTAAAACTAACACTATTTGCAGATGACAAGATAATATACATAAAAATTCCAAAAACTCCAGTAAAGACTATTAGAAATGATAAATGAATACAGTAATGCGGCAGAACACAAAATTAATATACAAAATTTTGTTCTGTTTCTATACATAAATAACAATTTAGTGGAAAGAGATATCAGAAAAAAATCCCATTTGCAATTGTATCAAAAAGGATGAAATACCTTCGAATAAGGTTATTCAAAGAAGTAAATAAATAGATGCATGAACTGTACACAGGAAACTACAAGACAATGTTAAAAGAAATAGAAGACATACATGGATGGAAAGTATTTTGTGCTCATGGATTGTTAGAATTAACACTGTTAAAATGGCTTTATTACCAAAGCTATATTATCATACATAAATTTATTGTAACCACTATCAAAATCCTAATCACATTCTTCATAGAAATAAGATAGTAAAATATGAAATTTACTTGTAATTTCAAAAGACCCCAAATAGCAAAATCATTCATGAGAAAGAAAGAACAAAAATGGAGGTATTATGTTTGCTGATTTCAAACTATACAACAAAGCAAATGTAGTTAAAACAGCATGGTATTGAAATAAAAAACCAACACTTAGGTCATTGGAACAGAATTGGGATCCCAAAAATAAACCCACACATATATCAACCACTAGAATCCAAAAGCATATAATGGAGCAAATTCTTCAATAAATTGTCTTTGGAAAACTGGACACACAAAAAATCATAGACGAAATCATAAGTGATATGTTCCAAGACATGACTCATGCCAATAGCAAGGAAAACAACAGGAAAAA
>PVIJ01014947.1:27135-38540 GCA_004024925.1 Scalopus aquaticus
ATATATATATATATATATATATATATATATATATATATATATATATATATATATATATATATATATATAAACTCAACAACAAATGAACAAACAATCCAATTTTAGAAATGGTCATTTGTGACAACAGGGTTGGATCTGGAAGGGATTATGCTAAGTGAAATAAACCAGAAGGAGAAAGATAAATACCAGATGGTGTCACTTATATGTGGAATATGGAGAGACCAAACAAAGAGTCAAACAAAATTTAAAATTAACCCTTGAGTGCTGACCATAGAACTGAGGCACCCAAAGGAGTAGAAGGAGGAGGAGAGGCGGAAATAAAAACAGGATGGGGCTAGATCACAATGGATTGTGATGGAGGACTCAGGGTAATTTGGTGGCGGTTGCACTGACATAACTACACATGAGTGGGTGGGGAGCATCCTCTACTACCAAAACACTAACAAGGATGGAAACCAATAGCACTTCAATTAAAAAAAAAAAATGGGCAGAAGATCTAAATAGATATTTCTCCAGAGAAGACCTAGATAGCTAATAAGAACATGAAAAAATCTTTATCTCTTATTATCAGGGGAAAATAAGTGAAAACAACAATGAGCTATCACTTCACGCATGCTAAAATGCTTACTATTCAAAGATAAGTAGCAAATGTTGGAGAGGAAGTGAGAGAAGAGAACCCTTTTGCATTGCTAGTGGGGATGTAAATTGATATAGCCATTATGGAAAGCAGCATGGAGATTCTAAAACAAATTAAAAATAGAAATTCCACATAATCCAGTTGTCCTACATCTGTGTACTTATCTTAAAATACAAAAATGGTAATTCAAGGAGGTATATCACTCCCATTTTTATTGTAGCATTGTTTATAATAGCCAAGAGCTGTAAACAACCTAAGCGCATATAAGCAGAAAAATGGATCGTGGAGCTGTCGTATGTATATGTATGTGTATATATATATATATATATATATATATATATATATATATATATATATATATATATATACACACACACACAATGGAATACTACTTAGGTATAAAAAAGTTGAAATCCCGCCATTTACAATAGTATGGATGAATCCTAGAGATTATGATGCTTAGTAAAATAACCAGATGATAGAGAAAGACAAACACCATATAATTTCACTCATAAGTGCTATTTAGAGAAACCAAACAAAAGGATAAACTAAGTAAAAACAAAAATAAATATTCAGATTATAAGACCAGTCAGTGTTTACCAGAAGGGAAGGGTAAAGTGCAGGTTGGTAATTCAGAACAAAGGGGATAACTGTATGATGAGGGACAGAACTGGACTTTTGTGGTGAACTTAACATAGTACAATATATGCACATGTTGATTTTCAGGACACCTAAAATTTATATAATACTCTAATAAAAATATTAAATACTAAAAAATAAAATAAAAAATGTTCTCAAATTCCATTTATACTGTATAGTAGAAGCATTTTTCTAGGAGCAAGTATCACTAATTTCAGCTAACAGTATGTATCCTCATTAAAATAATTTTTTAATTACTAAAGTAGTACATATTCATTATTTACAAAATTCAGAGTAGATATATGTCAAAAACAACAACTCTTCCAGATTGAAAAAAAGCAAGTGATAAGTACATAGCAACACTTCTCAACCTCTCAACCATGAGGTAAACAGTAGCCACTGTCAACAGTTTCATGTGATTTCTTGCAAATATTTTTGGTTCCACATAGTATATATGTTTGTGCTCCATGATATATGGTGCCATAACAAAGGCTTGGGGCTGGTTGCTGTTGCTGCCTTTGATATATGTTTACAAGCACTAAAATGGCCAAAGAGTAAACAGTGGGAGGCAAATGTGCACAAGAAAAGCACTTGGTTAATTTGGTTAATCAACTCTATCATAAGCAGGCTGGCCCTGGCTACACAGCATGCTGGAAGCTCCCAGCAGGGAAGGAAGGAGCTAGCGATGGGGGAAATTAACTGATCATCACGTCCCATTGAGTCTGATTCATGCTGCTGTCTGTGTCTGAAGGGTCTGATTGGAGGGAGTGGGGTGGGAGCAGCTGTATGGTTTAGGGGAAGCAGTCTCTCTTGGTTTTAGTTGATGGAGATTCAGCAAGCAAGATGCAAAAGATATTGAAAACTCTTTAAGAAGATGTGGAATAAGGACTCAGTCCTCTGTGCTCAAGGTCAGATCCCCAGCACTGGTTGGCCCAGGAGCTGGGGTGGCTTTTTTCGACAGTGATGAGGTGAAATGCTGGAGGAGACCGGTGGTAGCAAAGCAATATTGCTATAATGGAATCTGGAGATTTAGTACTATAGGGGTGTCAAATTTAGTTCTTATTAAATATTTTAAAATTTAATTTTCATTTTGGAATAGACTTCCAAAGATATTTATTTTTACATAAAAGTTTTGAAGGTAGGGCCTCCCTGGTGGTGTGGCGGTTAGATGCTGCGCTATGGAGCTGTCGGCAGCACCAATGCAGGTTTGACGCCCACCCGGGAGATTCAGTCCCACAGGGGGTGGCAGACCCCTCCTGCCTCGCCCACTGCTCCCTTCAGCAGTGTATTTCTGATCTGCCTATTCTGCTACCCGCTCTGTCTCTGGTGAACCCTCTCGCCGCCCCACACCTCTGGCCTGTACCCCAGCTTGTATGCATAAATTAAATCTTATAAAAAAAGAAAGTTTTGAAGATAATACAGAGTTCCCATATATCTCACACCCATTTTCCTGATCATCAACATTATACGGACGGTGTATTTCTTGTGATTAATGAAGCAGCATTGATACATTATTACCGACAAAGCCCATATTTTATTTTGATTTTCTTAGTTTTTACCTAATGTCCTTTTCTTGTTTCAGGATATCTTAGTACAGCAGTTTGTCATGTCTTTGTAGCCTCCTCTTGGCTTTGATAGTTTCTCAATTTTTTTTTGTTTTTGGTAACCATGAAAGTTTTGAGGAATAACTAATTAGGTATTTCATAGAATGTCCCTTAAGTGGGCATTTTTTTATGTTTTTCTTCCTATTATCGCCTAGGGGGATGAAGACCATAGAGCTGAAGAGCCATTTTCATAAAATAATATCAAGGGTACATTCTATCAACATGTCTTACCACTGTTGATATATATATTTTTTCTTTTTTTTAATATTTATTTATTTATGCATACAAGCTGGGTACAGGCCAGAGGTGGGGGGCGGCAAGAGGGTTGACCAGAGACAGAGTAGGGAGCAGAACAGGCCGATCAACAGAAATATACTGCTGCGGGGAGCAGCAGGCAAAGCAGGAGAGGTCTGCCATGCCATGTGGGAATCTCCCTGGCTGGGCATCGAACTCACGTCGCTGACAGCTCCACAGTGCAGTGCCTAACTGCCATGCCACCAGGGAGGCCCACCACTGTTGATATTAACCCTGATGACCTGGCAGAAGTAGTATCTGTCCGGTTTCTCCAATGTAAAGTGACTTTTTTCTTTACCCTTAATGTCCACTTTGTAGGGCAGTGACTATTTCCACTCCACATTCAAAGAATGAAAGTTATGTATGCTCCACCTTCCTGGGAGAAGAATATGGCCACTAAATCATTTGGAATTCTGCTTGAGACACTTACCTCTTCTCTCATTGGCTATAATCCAATATTACTTTATTTTGTTGATCTAAAATTGTTACAACTTTGGCCATTGAGAACTCTTAATTGGCTCCTATATATGTCTTTGACATTTCCACCACCATGATGTTTTTTGAACATTTCCTTATCTTCTGGCATTATAAGATGCTCCAGAGACATCTTGAATATTTCCCTCCTCGGTCCTGGAATAAGCCATTTCTCAAGAGCCTTCAGACTCTTTCTCAAGTGTCTTTTCATTAGAGAATGGTATTAGAAACTTGATCTGGATACTAGGTGTGCTTCTTGAACTGGGGTAAATGAAGATAGACTAAGTAGAGAGAGCAGTTTAGCCCTGAGCTTGGATATGACCTCAACAAAGCCCTCAGGTAGTCATTGCCAATTAATAGGAGTTGGAATAAAAGCTTAAGTCTATTTTCTATCTATACTTTTTTCTTACTTAACAAGTCAGAAGTTCCCAAATGTTGCTGCACAATGGAAGTAACTGAGGAAATTTTAGTCGTACCCCATATCAATTAAATGGAAATCTCAGAGCATGGAAGGCAGGCGTTGGTGTTTCACAAAGATCCTCATTCCATGGCACTGAAACATCTGACAACTACTGATTTTAAGCACAATTTTCTTCTCTTCCCATTTCTCTGTCATTGTTAATGTAATGAAGGCTCTTTATCTCTGTTTCTCCCTCCTCCTCTTTCATTTCTCTGTCTGTCTTTCTTTCTTCTAACCACTACATGCCTTCTAAATTGAAAATAAGATTTAAAATTTACATCCATGTTTATAACCACACTTAAAAATTAATTTGGATATTTCTCAATTACAAATGGTTTGGTGTTTGTGACCAGTTCTTTTATACAATTACCTTCACTTTTGAAACGTAAATTTTTGTTTTCTCACTGATGTCCATTTTCAATTAGTTCACATAAATGACATGTTGCATATCTGAGAGTACTTTCACATAAAATTCAGTCAGGTATAAAATTCTTAACTGACATTGTTTCTCTTTAAATTTTAAAAATTCATTGTCTTCTGGTATATCAGGTTACAGAAGATGTTTGAAGCCAATATTCATTCCCTTGTACTTGACCTTCCCCCCGCCCCCCCCAAGGACCTTTCAAATTATTCCCTTCAGTTTTTTCATTCTCTTCTTGTCTTGTTGCCTGCCTGCCTGCTGGCCAGTTCTGACCCAGTCATGACAGGCTGCTCCAGCAGATGTACTGGTACTGCTAATTCCTGAGTCTCCTGATGGGATTTGTCATTTAAATTAAGTTGGTTCTCAGCTGTCCCCATTTACAGTTTAGAATTTGGCTTTCTCAGATCTGTTGTCAGTTTACATATGTCTGTTTTCTAGTTTCAAAATTTTGCCACTATTTCTTTCCTTCTATATTTCTTTCCATGTGGTAGTATATATAATATTTATACAATAAATAAAAAGGTAATAATTATATAGTTAAATTATATATAAAATAAACTATATATAAAATAAATTTTTATAATTGATACATATTTATATAATTGCTTTATAAAAGTTTTGGGAGAAAGACAAATGAGATGTCACTTCAAAACTCCATCTTTACCTGGAAGTCCCACTATCTTTTTAGATATTTTTAAATCTTTGTTAATTTCATGAATCTGCATTTTAATCTTTCCTTCTATCTCAGCTTTCTCTTTCCTTAGGTCCCTGTTTTATAGCAATTTGTGTTCTTGCTTTCTTTCAACAATTCCTAATGATTTCCTGGCATTTTCTTTTGAATCATGTAGATTTTTTTCAGAGATGTGAACATAATATAAAGTTTTCTGGGGACCCCACTCTGGTCTGGTGGGCAAAGGCACAAGCCATCTTCACAGAATTTGCTGCCGAGTAGTGTAAGTCAACATTTTTTAGATAAAAGGATTTGAAGATTGGAGCCCAGTCTCCTTTTTTGCAGGACTTTCTTTGGAGGAGAGGTGATTGGATCCTGTATTGCCTTCTTAAACATCTTTGGATTGGGGCAATTTAGAGCTGGAAGTCCCTCCTCTCAAGAATATTTACATTTTTGGGGCCTCCCCGGTGGCGCAGCAGTTGAGCGTTGCGCTGTGGAGCTGTTGGCAGCAGCGATGCGAGTTCGACGCCCGGCTGGGGAGAATCCCATATGGTGCGGCAGACCTCTCCTGCCTTGCCCGCCACTCCCCTCAGCAGTGTGTTTCTGATCTGCCTGTTCTGCTACCCGCTCTCTCTCTGGTGAACCCTCTCACCGCCCCACGCCTCTGGCCTGTACCCCAACTTGTATGTATAAATAAAAAATAAATCTTTAAAAATAAAAAAAAGAATATTTACATTTTTGGTGTTGATGACTCACTGTTTCTGGCTGTAAGAACTACATTCAGACATGTTTATCAAAACAGCTCTCACGGAGTAAAATCTGTTGGGCTGATTCTCTGGTTTGAATCCTCACTTTGATTATCTAATAAACTCTTTGTCTATTCTAGAGACATTATCTTTCTGTTAACAGAGATGAGCTCCTTCTTTAAGTCAAATGTTTCCATTTATTTACACTGCATGTTTTCATGAGTCTCATTTATGTTTATAGTATCTTCACTCATTCTTGAACAAGGATAAATATATCCAGACTTGGTGTTTAGCAATAGACAGGGTGAGTAAATTGCACTGCATGCCTGGTGGCTAAACTCCCTCCTTAGATGTCAACAAGAGGGAAGTTGACATGAAGAGCTTCTAGTCTAATTATTTCTCTATCACAGTCTTGTTTAGTGTTCCAGTACTCCATCCTTACAGTCTGGTTCTCTGGTACCCAAGAGGCTTTCATCCTTAAACATAAGAGATTGAATTGCTTCCATATTTTTTTCTGACTATTTTCTCCTATAGACTTTACTTATGAGGACTTTTTATAGACTTTCTTCCCAGCAACTCTTCTGCTCTATTGCTTCTCCCCTTACCTCCCATCACTCTTATCTTGCAAATGCAATTGTTTGCAGAAGTTTTTACTCTCAAACTGGATGTACAAGGATAATGGTGAAGAGTAAGAACAGGATTAACAGGATTATGCTCATTTCACAGAGTAATACCATAAAATAAAGGTTATTTCTAATTGGAACAGGTACTGTGCCTTAGAAAACATCTCTCATTAAAGACCATCCTTATAAAACTTGAATGGATATTTCTCATCCAGCCCTACTTCCTTATTATTTGTATCAAAACTTTTCTAGATGCTGGCTTTCTTGGCCATCTTTATTTTAGGTCAGGCAATTGTTACTATTTTTCTGGGTCTTCTTGAAAGACTTGTCCTCCCCCTACTGACTTGATCCAGAGACTCATCTCCTAGTGAGAAGACAAGTATGTATCTTCCCACTATCACCTCCAGAGGTAGGAAAGGAAGTTTCTCTGTTCATCTGAGAGAAAAATCTTTCCCAGGAGCTTCCCAGCATTCTTTTCTTTGCATCCCCTTCACCATGATTGGATGCCTGGGAGAGTCAGTTTCCAGCATCCTCAAACCCTGGTGTGTACATTTAATGATGGGGGTGAGGGTTGTAGCAAGGAATGGCTGCTAAAAGAGAAAAAAAGAAAAAGCCCTTGCTGCCAGTCAGTGAAAATTACGATTGTGTTCCTTATAAGTAAGTCGTGGATACCGACTAGCACAAATCAAAGTCCTCTTTAGGGGAGAAAGATCTGTGTGATTTCCATACCTGGCATCACCCTTCTTTTCCTGAGCAAAATCAGATGTCTATCACATAATAAATTAATCTTGTTTGTGGTTTGTGCTGGCTTCCTGGAAGTCCCAAGAATAATTTATGGCATACCACTGGTAAGCATTATTTCTTATGGTATATATTCTTTGAACTGATTTCACTTCCATTTTTATTTGCACTCCCCTATCCTCATTTTTTCTCAACTCCTTTCAAGCAGTTCTCTTATATGTTGTTTTGACCTGTGGCATGTGTTTTGCAAGTATTTTTCCATCTTCGATCCTTTTGAATCAAGGCCAAATCTAAATAACAATTAATTAGCTACTGATGTTTTTATAGCCCGGTATTAAATTATACTTGAGAATTGGGACTCTGTCTTGCTGATCTTTATATCTTCTATGTTTCTTTGTACATACTAACACCCAATAAATGTTTGTGGAATTGAAATGATGCCTCCCCAGGGCTATTTGTGTCCACCAATCCTCTAAATGTGGTTCCTTTAAGTTTTCAAAGGGATCTTAGGATTACAGGTATCAACCAGCTGATCTAGTGTACACAAACAGATAATTGGAAACAAGTCATCCCCACCCATGTGTTTCAACCTGTGAATTCTTGGATGAGTCTAAGATTATTTTTATCAGACAGACACATGGAATACTGATCTTTTTTGACTAAATAGCAGCTCAGCCAAGCCAGCACACAGCTGCCAGAGTCTTACTGGGCCACAACAGCTGGAGACAGACGTAAGAAACTAGAAATTATTTAGTTGCAGCCCCTCCAAACCATGTTTGACATGCTATTTATCTTCTCCCAGTGAAACTCTCTTTCCAGATAAATGGGGGTGGGTGATAGCTTGGGGGTTGTTTACCTTCTACTGAACAAACAAGTCTGAATTAGGAATTAGAATCAGTGAGTCTAAAATGATGAACACGCTTACCCTGGCATTACTTAGAAAATGGGAAAAATAAATTAGATTACTACTTGGAAGGACTCATTGGTTTGGAGAGCAGCAGGGACTTAATTGCAGGTCTCAAGCAGCTCAGCCTTAGTTTTCTTTAACACAAGCCAGGACCTTCCTCAGGGCAAGAGGAGAGAAGTGGGTCCCTGGGAGGATTGTGGGATTTGCAGCAAACCTGCAGAGACACGGAGAGCAGGATGGGACCTGCGATTTGCCCTCTAACGGCATGGTGATGTCACGTTTTCATAGGCCCCACGGTTATTACCTGCATCTTGTTTAAGGCATTTATGATCTTGGAGAGCCTCAGGGCACATCTTTTTGTTTCATGGGAAATGTTAGGAGCTGTATCGTGAGAGACTTGGTGAAGTGAATGAAAGGATTTTTTATTTCTTAAGCAGAATAAACAGGATGCTTTACTCCATCAACAGCTGTCCTTGATGTGGTATAGTCTTGTGGAATAACGCACAACATAATGCAGTTTGCTGAAAATTCTAATTAAAATGAGGTACTTGTCTCCTTCCTCAACCAAATGAAATTATAGAACAAGACTTACAAGCAGCAAGGACTCATTTCAACAGTATAACTAGCCTGAAAAATAAGAGTCCCTAAGCAACAAAGCCGGCTTTCAGAATTATGGGACTCGGGGCAACTAGTGGTACCAGCTAAAAGTGTGTGTGTGTGTGTGTGTGTGTGTGTGTGTGTGTGTGTGTGTGTGTGTATGCATAGCTATGCACACAAAATAGAAAGTAAAGTAAAGGCCTCTAAATAGCATTCACGCAGCACTAATAGAACACTGCTAATATTGACACGGAATCTAATACACTAGAGGCTTCCTATAATGCCAACTTTGGATTACATGGCATAGGCTGACCTTTTACGTAAAACCACCTTATAATTAGGTCCATTTATTTCTTTAGAAATGACTGTTTTGGCTGAGACTCCAGATTCACTAGTTGCATCTTGTCTCATCAATAGAATTCAGTAGGCATTAATAAGGAATGACATTCCATATTTCCAGAAAATTCTCTGTGGACCTAAGTCTATTTTAAAATCAGACTGTATGAAACTGAAAGAGAGAGTGCAGGAATTCATGGCCACTTATACCAGAGCAAATTTGCCATGGGCATGGTACAAATATCTTGTGGTAGAGTTTACCTAAAAATAATATGAACTGATATTTTACAGACGGGCACTTTCTAAATGCCGAATATTGTGTATAGTACCCCTTGCCTCTCGAAAGGAATCCCAAATACCGTTATCATTCCAGACTGACAACAAAGAACCACATTCAAGAAGGGTAGATAACCGGCTCGGGGATACCAAGGGAATAAGTGGTAGATCCAAGATTTGAAGGTACTTGTCTCCTTCCGCAATTATTCCATACCCAGGTCTCTTAAATACAACTTTAATAGCCAACATTTGTATAGCACTTTGTGTGGGGTACAAAATGCCCTACATTTGGGGGTGGGGCTCATTTAATCTTCACATGGACTTTATAAGGTAGATAATGAAATTAACCTCACTTTTACTGGTGAGATGAGTGAAGTCCCGAGTCCTTGTACCCTCCCAAGGTCGCCCACATGGTAAATGGCAAGATGGCCGGGGCTGAGACTGTTTTAACTGATGCATTCTCTCCACCATGCCATTGCAAGTGTCTGGCAGAAACCTCTGCCACAGGACTGCTGGAACTGCATTCTGCTAGTTTCGAATTCTATGATTCTCTTGGAAATCCATTTTTAAAACAAAGGGGCATCTTTTTAAGTATCCCTTTATTATATTTGTCTCTGCTTCTCTGGTATAGATGGCAGCAAAGAGAAAGTGGAGCTACACTGGACGTGGAGATTTGGAAACCACCCTCATTTATTAGCCCCAGTTGACTTCTTGGCAATAAAGGAGTGTTCTGTCTTAGCTATTAGACTGGTAAAGCAGGTATCTCTACTTGAATCTGAGAGATCTGATGCATGAACAGTTTTACCACAAAGTTAAAAGCTAGGAAATTTGATGAGGTAAATTAATTTAAAAATAAGTGTTCTGGGCCTCCCCGGTGGCGCAGCGGTTGGGTGCTGCGCTGTGGAGCTGTTGGCAGCGGCGACACGAGTTCGGCACCCAGCCGGGGAGAATCCCACATGGTGCGGCAGACCTCTCCTGCCTCACCCGCTGCTCCCCTCAGCAGTGTATTTCTGATCTGCCTGTTCTGCTACCCGCTCTGTCTCTGGTGAGCCCTCTAGCTGCCCCACGCCTCTGGCCTGTACCCCAGCTTGTATGTATAAATAAAAATAGATTTAAAAAATAATAATAAAAAAATAAATAAATAAAAATAAGTGTTCTATGAAAAGTTTGAATAATTAATTTAAATGGTCTGTAAACAATTTTAAAGAGCAGAAAACTAACACTCTACCAACTGGGAAAAGATCTTTGCAAACAATACATCTGATAAAGGACTGATAACAAAAATATAAAGGAACTCACACAACTCAACAACAAAAAAAGCCAATAACCCAATCAAAAAATGGGCAGAAGAGCTCAAAAGGCACTTCTCCAAAGAAGAAAAGCAAATGGCCAACAGATACATGAAAAAATGCTCAACATCACTTATAATCAAGGAAATGCAAATCAAAACCAGGATGAGATACCACCTCACACCTGTGAGGATGGCACACATTAAAAATACAGGCAACAACAAATGCTGGAAAGAATGTGGAGAAAAAGGAACTCTTCTACACTGCTGGTGGGAATGTGAACTGGTCCAACCACTATGGAAAGCTGTATGGCGATTCCTCAGACTGCTAAACATGGAGCTTCCATACGGCCCAGCAATCCCACTTTTGGGAATTTACCCAAAGGATACAAAAACACTAATCCGAAAGGATACATGCACCCATATGTTCATTGCGGCACTGTTCACAATAGCAAAGGTATGGAAGCAACCCAGATGTCCAAAAATAGATGATTGGATCCAGAAGATGTGGTACATATACACAATGGAATACTATTCAGCATGGAGAGAAGATAAACACATGCAATTTGCAGCGACATGGATGGAATTAGAAGGGATCATACTCAGTGAAATAAGCCAGAAAGAAAGAGAAAAATATCGAATGGTTTCACTTATAACAGGACTATAGGGAGGCCGGGTGGGAAAGAGACAAT
>PVIJ01014948.1:0-38450 GCA_004024925.1 Scalopus aquaticus
GTTGGTTTTCACTGTGTGCTAGTTCACAACCAAGTTTTTCCAAAGAGTATGGGACCAGTTACTCAATATGAGACTAGTAAGCAAACAAGACCTTTTAAATATTATATGACTATTAAATGCCTTGACTCACACATTTCTTTAACTAAACAAACCTTTCAGGAACAATGTTAATTGTAAACATTGTAATTTATTGCTCTTAGAACATGACATAAAAACCACATATTGTAACCAGCAAAGGAAATGAAACAATTCACAACACAATTTCATTTTTTCTATTAGTAAAGGAAATAATTTTAACATGAAGTACTGTCCTGAGGGCATCTGGAACAAAACATTATGTTAAAGACTCAGACTGACATAAAAGCAAGAAACAAAAGTACAATATTACTTTTCAAAACTCAATACTGTATGAATTTATGATAAGAATGATTACAGAGATTTGAACAAAGATATGACTGAGTTTTAGCATATGAATAAATAAAAATGTACTGAGTAATGTGACAGTGTCTTATGAATATTTAACAGAGGTAGATAGGAACAAGGCAACAAACAAAAAACCAAACAACTTTAGCTATAAACATATACACAGACATCAGCATAATTTAGAATCACTAAGGTAATTCAATAAACACAATTATTAGTATGAGGCTTTCAATGAAATGGTGCTTTAAAAATATATGTTTCTTTCTAAATACCCACTGAAGCGACATTTTTATTAAAGATATAAAGTCACAAAAACAACAGAAGATAACAAAATGACAGCATATTAAAGATATTAAAATGTTTTCACAAGTAGGAAGTGGAAAAAACTGGTGTTATCTAGCTTATAAAAGCAAAAAAAAAAACCCTGAAGCATAATTGCCTACAGATGAGAAGCAAATGACTCTCCAGAACCTCTGAAGAGAGGGTTGTAGGCTCTGTCTTAAAACAGGAGACATTTTTGAGAACTTATGTACATATAAGCATCATAAGATCTTTCCTCCATTCCATCCTAAATGAGACTTGTCATCCACCCAGAAAGACACTTAGAAGCCGAAATCTATAAAACTTAGATCTACAAAGTTTTTGGACTTGTGGACATCACACATGATGGGGTGGGAGGTAGCTATACTGAAAAGATGATGTTAACTGTAATCCTAAACTGTGAAGAAATCTCTATAGGTAACTCTCCAAATACTGACATCCACAGACCTACCTCTCAAGCTGGAAAATGACAGATTTATTTCTAAAAATTCTGACTGACCAAAAGAAAATGCAAGGTTAAGCACTGTGATCACAGCAGTACCTGCTGGCCTGGGTCCCTTAAGAAGCAAAAATGAAGCAGAGTTGCCACAGAGCAGTAATGGACAAACATCACCAGAAGAAAATAAGGAAATGATCTCCAACAGAAGCACATCAGCTCACAACACAATGATACTTCAGAATCCCAAGGGGGAAATAAAGGATATAAGGAAAATGCCAGGCTGAAGAGGGGGCAAGGGGAGCAGTTCTTATACAAACAGTTGTGTGAAAGGCATTATATTATGAAATTGTAACACTGGAAGCTAGAAGACAGTGAATCAATATCTTGAAAATTACAGTGGAAAATTAGTTCGAACCATGATGTCTATATTCAGCCAAACTCAATAAAATGAGACAGAGTGATTATCTCAGACAGTATTTCAGAAAAACTGTACCTCCTATGAATCATGGAAAGTTTCTAGAAGATATATTCTACCAAAATAATGTAATAAAACAAGGAAGAATCATACACAATGTTGTGTAACAAAGTGTTTGAATGACCTTTGTCTGCGGTTCCTAGGAGGAAGACAAAAACCTTGAAGCTTTCCAAATAATAGCAATCTTATTGCTAGTTGTGAACCCTTCAGTTCAGAATTTAGTTTATATTAATGAGATGATGGGTCTGGGAACTGAAGACCAAACACATGACCTAATAATCACAATTCTGAACCACCTGCAGGCAGGGGAAGGGAGTAGAAAATGAGTGGAAAGCATGGTCAACAATTCATTCAATGATGCCCACATAGCGTAGACCCAATGAAAACTGTGTATAAGGACCCTAGTGGAGCTTCTGGTTGGTAAACACAATGATGTATTTGTGTAACAGAATGAAAGATCTAGGTTTGGGACCCTTTCAGAGTTTGCCCAGTGTGTTCTTGATAATAAAAGTGAATTATAAGAAAATCAGCCTTCTTCGTTCACTGAGTAATTCTAACAAATTAGTGAACTGGTGGGTATTGAAGGAACCCCTGAATTTGTAGCCAGTGACCTGGCAAACCACAAAGGACAACTGGTGTCTAAAGTGAAGGCAGTTGGGGACTCTGCCCTTTAATATGTGATATCTGGATTGACTTCAAGTGGCTGTAATCAAATTAGTATTAAACTACACCACTCCATGTCTCAATTCACAGAATCTAAGAAATAAAACCAAGGAGAAAGATGAAGAAAACTCAAAGTTCCCTCTTGAGGGTCTCAGGTTAGCAGCTTGATGGGGGCCTAAGAAGAAACCAGCCCAAAGAGAAGCATGAAGAAGAGGTCCAGGAAGAACAAAAGTGATAGATGATTTGAGAGACTGGGCCATACTTATATTTTTGATTGCTTGATAAATTTTGATAGAATTGGTAAAAGTTACATAAAATAAGGAGATAATAAAAGAAATGTATTCACTGTAAGTAAATCATAAAATTATAGAGAAATAAAAATTATAATATACTATGTGCATCAGCCCTAAAACAATAATGATAAAGCTGTTAAGTATCCCCCAAATACAACTTTTTTTTTTTAGATTTTATTTATTTATACATACAAGCTGGGGTACAGGCCAGAGGTGTGGGGCAGCGAGAGGGTTCACCAGAGACAGAGTGGGGAGCAGAACAGGCAGATTAGAAACACACTGCTGAGGGGAGCAGCGGGCGAGGCAGGAGAGGTCTGCCGCACCATGTGGGATACTCCCCGGCTGGGTGTCAAACTTGCACCGCTGCTGCCAACAGCTCTACAGTGCAGCGCTCAACCGCTGCGCCACCAGGGAGGCCCCTTTTTTTAAAAATACAGGAGAGTAAAGGTTTGCTAGATATGAGCTAAATCCCCACCTGTCATCTCATTAGTAAATCAAAATATACTCCAGTTTGAAAATTCAAGATATAATGTAAAGATTTTTTTTTTTTAGAAATGAGAAGGTATAAATCATAAACAGTAAATTAAAGAATTGAAGGTAGTACCTCAGGAAAATGAGACCAAGAAACATGCTAGAGATTTCATAGTCTGGGTCTTTGCAAAGACCCAAAATTATTTGGTGATTCAAATCATAGAATTTTTTAATTTACAGAAGCAATATAGCACAAAAATGATATATACCACAATGACAATAACCGTGGATTTACAGTGACAGGAAAGACTTAAACTAGCAGACCATGGTGTTCAGAACTTGCCCAGTGCCAAGACAAACCCTTTTTCAGGACTGGCCCTTGGTTGATTCAGGATTGTTGATTCTGGAAGATTTTACCTGCTAAGAGTGTATGCTTGTGGCACCGGGGCATTTCATACCAACTTGCTCAGATAGTTTATGCCAATCCCATGACTTATGGCAAACACCTACTTTTCTTCGGTGGGATTAAGGAGTCTGAGAAGCAGTGTGTATACAAGTCCTATGTAACACCCTGCCCGGCCTCCAATAGGTGCCCTGGGCACCGAGACTCATGAGTTTCCCTGGTTGGAAACACCTCACACATGCAATCACACACCACGGATGGGAGAATTAAGTGCATTCTCGGGGACACCGTTGGGAGGGGCCCTTGAAGTCTGCCCTTTGTGTCTCCCATAACTTTCCCCATGTGCCTGTTCCCTTTGCTGATGTTAGTCTGTTTTCCCTTCACTGTCATACATCTTTAACTGTGAGCATAAGAACTTCTGAATCGTGTGGGTGTACCTAATGAATCATTAAGTCTGAGAGCGCTCTTGGGAATCCCAAACATATGTGATGGTAGAGATTATTCTAAAATAGTAAAATCTGGACAATTCTGCTGCCAGAAAATTAAGTCAGTAGGATGTTTCCCTTTGTTATGGAGACCAACTGTAATTACTCTTTTTTTACCATAAAAATATTCTAACTTTAGATTTATTTTATTGTTATTTGACATACTATCTGGATTGACTTCAAGTGATATAATCAAAATGGATGCTTTAAGCAGATCCATTACCTCACCAATTTTCTCAGTGAAAAGGAATCCCAAATTCTATTAGCCACAATAACATGCAAAGCATGGGAAAAACTACTTTCCCAGTTAGACTCAAGATGGCCATTCAAGCAGAATTTCATTTTAGCTACAAAAGGGTAGCAACCAGTACCAAGAAAACACACACACACACTTCTCTATCTAACTCATAATGCTATTTAGGAGACTGACCAAAATAAGGTATATGAGAAAGGTTCTGTCAACTTAATTTTTTTTAAAGACTTATTTATGTATGCATACAAGCTGGGGTACAGGCCAGAGGCGTGGGGCGGTAAGAGGGTTCACCAGAGACAGAGTGGGGAGCAGAACAGGCAGATCAGAAATACACTGCTGAGGGGAGCAGCGGGCGAGGCAGGAGAGGTCTGCTGCGCCAAGTTGAACTCGTGTCGCCGCTGCAGACAGCTCCACAGCACAGCGCTTAAACACTGTGCCACCAGGGAGGCCCCTTGTCAACTTAATTAAAAAGTTTTCCAATCACTCTATGTTCATGGATTAAAGCAGCTGCCAACTTGTTCAGCTGGGTTCTCTCACTCAAGTCTGACTCACTCTTTAGCTCCATAAGGAGGGATCTTCTAATTTTGCACATGTCTGGAAAATGAAATTACCTTCGCAGTAATATCCCTGCTGAACAAGGTAGTGCCAATCTGCAATAGCATTTCCCAAGCCAGGGTCAAGAACACCAGTGCAGGGTGTCAGCACAGAGCTGAATGAACCACATCCCCAAAGGAATACTAAACTGAAGAATAATTAGAGCAGATTCTTTCTGACTAACGAGCCTGCATTTTCAAGGTTGAACACAAGAGTGTGGGAGACAAATTTTTTTTGTGTGTAAACAAAGCTGCATCTGCTGCGATCATTAACAGAACACCCTTCTCTAATATATAATTGATGCTTTATATTTTGTTTTCTCTGAGCTCTTCTGCCAAGCATGCCTTGCCCCTTGCTGTGTTTTCTGGTCCTTCCTCCTCTAGTTACAGAAACAAGAAGCAAGCCTGCAGGAGCTGAGCATGGAGTCTCTTCCTTCCTGTTGTGGTTTCAAAAATCAGTCTCTGAAAATGTATGTGATGTGTAGAAAAATACTACCATAACATGTGAATAGCATAACTTTCTAGGTACAATAACTGTTTTACTTTCCTAGAGAAAAAGAAACTGTAATTTGGAAAGGAAGAAAAGAATGCCTGGCCTCTACATACCACCTGCTCCTTTTTCTTTCTTCCCCATATGTCCCACATAGAGCACCTTCTGGCATCAAGGTGAGTGGAGTTCAGCTCACCGTTCTCAGCAGGAAAAGGTGAAGGCACCTTTAGAAAGACCAAGAGGAAAAGAACGGGCGGGACTACAACTATGTAGTAACAAAGAACACCCATCTCATGACCCTTTTCTTCCCCTTTTATTTTCTCCTTTACTCTTTCTCTCCTCTATCAACTTTGTATCCTGCAGGATTTAATAAAAAATGGAGATGGGACTGTAGAGATGCAGAGACCATTATCAATGTAAATTCACTGAAGAAATATGATCACAGACTGTTTACATCACCAAGGACCATCCTATTAAAATGAAGGGTAGCCTAGTAGAAACCAAACAAACAAATTCAACTTTCTTCAATGTGATTATACTAAAGTAGAAAACTAACACTAAAAAAAATCATGTACATTCTAGCCACAATCTTCTGCAATAAATTTAGGATCTTATTTCACTTTCAAAACAAATTATAATCTTTGAATTATCATGGTATTTATTCATTCAACAATCATTTACTGAGTGTCACACACATTATGTGCCAGACATCCTTCTAGGTACCAAGTAACAACATTCAACAAAACAGACATACCGCTGCTATGGTGGAATTGATGTTCTAATGGAAAAGATTACAACAAAATATGAATAAACACATTAGAGATTAACATGAAAGTAACAAATGCTTTGAATACAAAGAGAGCAAACTGAGATGCAAGAGAGAGCAAAGGAAGAGCAACAGGTTCTGAGTCAGAGAAGCCGGGGCTCTGGGCACCATCATGGTTCTAGCTGCTCACGTGAGCGAAATGGATGCCATTGGGCTATTACATTTTCTCAGCTTATAGCAAGATTAGTAATATTAACTCAATTAAGAATTTGTAAAACATAGGGGCCTCCCTGGTGGCGCAGCGGTTGAGTGCTGCGCTGTGGAGCTGTCAGCAGCGGCGATGCAAGTTCGACACCCAGCTGGGGAGAATCCCACATGGTGCGGCAGACCTCTCCTGCCTCGCCCGCTGCTCCCCTCAGCAGTGTATTTCTGATCTGCCTCTTCTGCTGCCCGCTCTGTCTCTGGTGAACCCTCTCGCCACCCCACACCTCTGGTCTGTACCCCAGCTTGTATGTATAAATAAATAAATCTTTAAAAAAAAAAGAATTTGTAAAACATAACCATGACATCAAATCATAGATAAAAACCTATGTGTAACCTCAAATTCTTCCTCTCATTGAGGTCTCAGGAATTAGATTGTGTATTCTGTTAGGCTGAAAGTTATGGCATGGGCTGGCAGACTAGATTTACTGTCTCCAAAACCAAAGAACAGGTCCGAAAGTAAAAGTGCTGAATAAAGCAAATCATTTAGAAAAATGTCCCAGGGTTAGCAAGAAATTGCTCAAGGAAGTAAAACACCAGTGCAATCATTCCATCTCTGCTTTCTGAAGAAAGCGACTTTATTTGCCCTTGGATGTTCGTCCCACTCATCACCCAGTGGCTACTGTTCATCTAGGCCTCACATTTTGAATGTGCCTTCCATCACAGACATTCCTGCCCACACCATGTCAGAGACACAGTATCCCCTGCATCAGCCCAACCTAGTCCATATATTGTAGTTTCCTGAGATGTGGTCATTTTTCTAAGCTGCTATTTCAGAGATTTTTCTCACTTCAATTCTGCAGTTCTGAAGTGCACACTATGCTTTAACTTCTTCACGTGTATTTTTTCAAAGCAGAAGGCATCTTTGAAGAAGGCATAATTTAAATTGCTAATATATAGAATAAAGACACACAGGGAAATCTTACATCCTTTTCAAGAAAAAAACTTCATAGAAATGCAACTTTATTAACTAATTAGAAAAGTTTTTATGCACTGCTTAACCCATCTTCATGCAACCACTGTCCTAAAGTTTCAGACTTGAAAATGGTCAAGTGAAGTGATAAGACAATAAGTAAACATAGATCAGGGAGATATTGTCATAATAGAAACAGATGAGTACTTTCCTCACATTTGGCAGAGGGCTATAGGGAATTATTCATGGAAAGAATAATTCTGAATACAGACACACCGTGGAGATGCAGTTGGGTTCCAGGCCACCACAATAAAGTAAAGATGGCAATAAAGCAAGGCGCATATGACACAAGATTATGTTTTCACTACACTGTATATTTTCTATACATGTGAGAACATTAGTCTAAAAAGAAACCATACACATACACAATGAAAAAAAAATATTGTTAAAAAAATGGCTAGCCAGCATCTAACCCTTTAGCAAGTCATAATCTTTTTGCAGGTAGAAGGCCTTGCTTTGCTGTTCATGGCTGCTGACAGTGGTTCTAGCCTGGTGTGGCCACGGCAACTCATTAAAATAAGAAAACAACGAAATCTGCATCATCAATTGATTCTTCCTTTGAAGAAACATTTCTCTGAAGCAAGCAATACTATTTGGTAATATGTTATCTGCAGTAGAGCTTCTATTGCGATGGGGGATTATTAGTGGAGAAACCAGAACAGACTCAATATCGATGCATGAGTTTTGACATCTTATATGAGTGCTGTTCATGGGACCCCAGAAAAATTACAATAGTAGTAAAGATCACTAATTATAGATCACACTAACAGAAATATCTAAGAATTACCAAAAGGGACCAAGAGACATGAACTGAGGACATGTTGTTGGAATATTTTGCTGCTACACTTGCTTGAACGTAAGGGTCAAGTCCTAAACCAACAGCACTGGTATCCTAATAAAATGAAGACACAGTAGGTGCTTGTGCATAGAGAAAGACCACAGGAGGACACGGAGACAAGGCAGTTACCCATGAGCCAAAGAGACAGGGCTTAAGAGAAACCAAACTAGCCCACACCTTGATCTCAAAAGATAAATCAATTGTGTTGTTTCGGCTACAACAATCTGTGGAATTTTGTTATAGCAACTTGAAATGACTAAGTAATGATAGTCAAGACTTCAGTTAGTAAGATTAGAGCTTATGGCCTCCCTGGTGTCGCGGCAGTTAAGCGCCGAGCTGTGGAGCTGTCCGACTGGTGAAGGGAGTTCGATGCCTGGCGCCCTGCCGGGGAGATTCCCACATGGTGCAGCAGACCTCTCCTGCCTCGCCTCAGCAGTGTATTTCTGTCCATCTGCCTGTTCTGCTCCCCACTCTGTCTCTGGTGAACCCTCTCGCCGCCCCACACCTCTGGCCTCTACCCCAGCTTGTGTGCATAAATAAATAAATCTTAAAAAAGAAAAAAAGATTAGAGCTTAGGATATGGGGAATATTTGGAGAATAGAGACTGGATAGCGTGGATTTGGGGAAGACTAAAAAAAGTCATAGAGAAAAGACAGAGCTAAACAAATATAGGCAATGAGTACTAGTTACCTACAACTTTTCATGGATTTGTGTACCTGGCATCATCCCAATTCATATGCTGACACCCTGATCACAAAAGGCGTGGTATTAAAAGATAGAGTCTTTAGGAGGTAATCAGATTGAGATAAGGTCATGGGGGGGAAGCCCCAACAATGGTGAAACTTGGGTCCTCGAAGAAGACAGAAAAAGTGGACAATGCTTTCTCAGTCACTGAGGATACAACTAGAAGACAACTGTCTACAGACGGGAAGCAGATCCTCACCATATACCAAGTCTGCCGGCACCTTCAGTTTGGAAAGTCACCATCCAGGGCCAAGAGAAATAAAAGTTTGTTGCTTCAAGTCATTCTATGATATTTTTGTTATAGCTGAGCAAAACTGCCATAGTTGTGCTACTAATATACAACTACTTCTAGAAATCATGTTAAAAAAGTACATTTATTTTAGAAAACACAGTTCTGCACAAATTGTGCCCCAAAAGACAAGAAAATACATTCCCATGAGGTTTAAAATGTGTAATAAAACATTAATCCTCCCACTATGAGGTATGAAAGATTTAAATTTGGATTTCTTCATTTACACTAGTTGTCATAAAAGTTTCATTCTTTTTATGTCTTTATTATTTCCATAACAATGAATAATACATAAATAAACAAAACAATAAACAGAAGAAGAAGAAATTTGTGGAATTTACAAGTAAGATTCAGAATTAAAGAACATTCAGACAAAAAAAAAAAAAACATTGGAATCAACTGGTCCAGCTCTCTTATTTTACAAATAATAGAAAAGAAAATGATGTTAGGTAACAGGTAAGAGATGGGCTAAAAGTTGTTCAGAGGGTGCAGCGATGAGAATTTAATTGGGTTATTCTGCTTATAGTCTCCAAAGACACACATTCCAACAATTTCTACTGCTAAATACTAAGACGTTTCATTTTAGAGATTCAATTTTAGGAACAGGAAAATTGAGGTCCAGATATTTAACTAATGGGACACCACATCACTGATCATCTCCTCGTAGAGAGGGCTAATACTGCAGCCCTACACTACTCTTAGCTAACACACCAGTGCCCAAATCAGTGGTATAGCAAATACAGAGCGCCTGGAACAGGTAATAAGAGTGCCTCATCTGTAGATGAATTAACAATAATGAAACTGACTATCTGGTGGTCTGTTTTTAATTGTCTGCATGCACCATTAATTCTAAAATTCAGACATAAAATGCCTCCCCCAGAAAAAAATATTTTATTCATTAGCACCCTAAATAATTGTGGCAAATACTGTTCGGTTTTAATAATGTATTCATAAACTTCATATGAGAGCAGGCTTATTATTTACCCTTTAATAAACATTGCATACTATGTGGAAATAATCTCAGCAAGTTCCCACTTACACAGTTACACAGAGAGTTCTTGATATACCTGGATTCAATTTATGCATTAAAAATAACTAAGATAGTAAAAGTGTATTTTGTTTAAAAACTAGCCTATAAAGATAATTTGAGTGTATGCATTACTGCTTTGAAATTGGTTTTCATTATAAAATAAGTAAGGTAATAGTTTGGAAAAGCAAATGCCACAAAAATCCAGCAGACATGTTTTGGGATAGGAAAATTTTACTATAGTATCGTGGAAAAATGCTCAAAATTTTTCATACAAAATTTGATCTTCAAAATTTTATTTTCCTTGTATTAACCACCATGTCTTATTTTAAAAACCACTGAAACTGCTCAAAATCCATTTGGCATATTTCAAGCCTGTCATTCAGAGAATGGAATGGTCAAAACATACCCCAGTTCCCCTCTCCCCTGGTCCCTCTCTCTCCTACTCCTCACAAACTTCCACCAGCTTCTTTCTGCAGGGGCAGCAGAGCCTGCAGGGGCAGCAGAAATGTTGGGACCAAGTCCTCCCTGGTCTCTGAGTCGCTCTGCTCTAGAGCACACGCACAAGCTCCAGAAGAAGACACTGAAAATAGCCTGATGATGTCAAACCCTCCAAAAGCCCAGGGCAATAGCTGCCCAAGGGCCCCTAAAACATGAATGTGTGACCCATAAGAGATAGGAACAACCCATACACCTCCAAAATGGAAACTTGATGTTCTCCTTTTCTATGAGCAGTCCCTCCCGCTTTCGGTGTTCCATTTCTGCTTTAGAATCCCAATTCTCATAATGGGTGGGGAGGCAGATTTGAGCTGTGTCTCCCTCCTCAGTTTTGTTCAAACTGTGCAGCAAAAGAAATGCTTTCTCTGCTGTGGAGACATCTGTCTATTTGCCGTGGGCAGTGGATCCCCTCAGGTCTAGTTAGTCCAAGATGTTTTATCTAAGCTAAGTACAGAGAAAGAGATTCTGCGTCTAATGACCTGTCATCTCACCTCTACTTTTCATATCTTATCAAAGGACAATCTGAAATAACTCTCTCTCTCTCTCAGTGAATGTAGTATTTTGCATTAGCGCACATTTTCTTGAGGATTCACGGCTGAGAATTTCCTTCAATTCTCAGAGGCTGGCAATCTAGAGAATGTGCTAAGTCAAAATCTCACAAACACTGTTAACTCTTAGATTCAAAAAATAAAGAGAGTTTCATCTATTAAATCTAGGTGGAAGGCACATAGGACCTAATACATTTTCTCTAGTAGTCTGTTGAAAATAGCTCATAGGCATATTTCTAAAGAATAAATTTCCTAAAGACAAAAGCAACGAATCAGATCTTTAAATCAAAACACTGTATCAATGTTTCAGGGTCAGGAAACATTTGATAAGCAGACTGGACAGATTTGAGTGCAAAATGTTTGTGCTATACAAGTCCAGATCTTATGTTTACTTTTTGTGAATAAATGAAGAGAACCGAAAAAGCTCCAGCTACTGTGTGAAGGTGAGAATGGTTGTTAACCCGCAGAGGTGTTGAGTGTGGCTGCTGAGAGGCTTGGAAAGGCACCATCACCCAGTACTAAATGTCCTCCAGGAAGTCCTGAGAGAGACAAAGCTGCTTGAATTAAAGATATAACTATTTTCTCCGTATTTTAAAAATTGGTACTATTCTTCTTGTTTTGATAAATATACTGCTGCCATTTCCATAGTGTCAAGATCATTTTGCCTTTTTTTTTTTTTTTTGGCATAACTGGAAGTCTTATAAGAAAAAAAAAATACTGAAAAAAGATGAAAGCACTAGCACTTGCACTTTTGATTAAAGGAAGTAAAATAAAATAACCTACAAAATAAAGTAGCTTTCACTGTTCTACATTTAATTTAATCAGCACAGTTTAGCTTCATACCAATTAGAGATATGTTAAAGGGATCCTAAATGCCCAAATCATATAAATTATATATATCAAAACCCACAACTTAAAGACCTTTCAGATCCAGGAAGCAATGAGTTACAGCAGCTATTAATTGCAAATCTTTGGACAAAATGCAAAAATGAGGGCCTCCCCGGTCGCGCTGTGGGTTAAAGCGCTGCACTGTGGAGCTGTATCCAGCAGTGCTGTGAGTTCCACGCCCAATGAGGGAGATTCCCACATGGCGTGGCAGACCTCTCCTGCCTCACCCGCTGTTCTCCTCAGCAGTGTATTTCCATCGATCTGCTTGTTCTGCTCCCCACTCTGTCTCTGGTGAGCCCTCTCGCTGCCCCACACCTCTGGCCTGTATTCCAGCTTGTATGCATAAATAAATCTTTAAAAAAATGCAAAAATGAATAAACCATTATCTCTTTCCTCTGAAAGATTATATTCTAGAGAAGGAAACATACAGGATTAAAATACTTTTTCTCTTTTAAAACTGAAAATGGAACATGAAAACAATAGAGTATCTCTTTACCTACCACTCATACCAAACAGTTAATAGAGGATAACTTTTTGTCACACATAATTTTTAAGAAATAAAATTTTTAAGAGTTCCCCACCACCAACCTCTACTTCTTCCAACTCAATCTGTTTCTGTTAAATCACTATCCTGAAGTTACACATATGCAGGTGTAACAATAGATAGTACTGCTTTTTGCAATTTTTAAATATTCAATGAAGTACACAGCTCCTGAATCATATTTGGACCTTCTGCTTCATCGTTATCACATATTCATTATCACAATCTCAGGATTTATTAAAACATTCCATTTTGGAAAAAAGGAATTATTAGCTGAATTAATGGTATGGCTAAAAGTGAATCCACATAAAGTACCCGAAAGGAAACTGTTGAATAGTGCGAAACAAGGGAGATTAGGAAGTTATCTTCACAAATCCTTATTTTACCTCAATTGTACTTTTAATTGTACTTTAATTGTACTGATTCTGATTCTTTAAAAAAAATCATGTTCTTTTGCTTGTTTATACCTAAGATGCATTTTTCTGACAAATTTTATAAAAGTCAATCTCCATCCATCATATTTGCATTTGATGTTACTATCATGTTGTTTTTGTTATTACCAAGTTTCCAATAAATCTTCCGTAAACATTAGTATTCAAATCATTCTCTGATGAAATTCAATTATGTCAATACTCGGGCAATTTTATCTTTTTCAATTGTTAATTGCCCCATCTCTGCTGTAATTTTGCCAGTGGCTTTGTTTTAACATAAGCTTAATACCACTTTCATTAACTGACTAAAATTTTTCAATTAGCAATTAGTTTGCATTGTCTTTTCTTTGTGTTCTTTTATATTAACTGTACTAGATAATCAGGAAAGATGCACCAACAAAAATTATGACAGAATAGATGATTGAAATTAGATGCACTTTATAATAACTCATTTCTTGATTAAAGAATTTCATGAAATTTTATTTTAAAAGATAGCAAATTGTCTCAATGTCCCCACAGTTTGATTAAATTTGACAGATTTCTTCCAAACTATACCCCTTGAATATGTACTTTAGACAATATTACAAATTCTTTCTCTGCTACCTTTGAAATACATACACATCACCTTTAAAAGTTTCTTGTGAGCTTTAAGACCTAGGAAAAAATTTTAAGTCCCTGACATCATGTCTTTGAAATGTACTCATCCAGGAAGGTAACACAGCCATCTCCTGGGCTCCCTAAGAAGGCAAGGCCCTAACTTAAGGGTGCACCTTGCTCTGAGTTATGAAACCCTTGCAGACATGAAAATGTCAGAAAACATACTGCCCCTTGGGGTGGGCCATCAGGAGACACAAAGGGCTTCTGCTCTCCCCAGCCCAGCTCCTGCTGGTGACCACTCTTTAGCACTTGGTTTCCATGGAGTTGACTTGTTCTCTCCGCTAATGCTACAATCTTGAATAAAGCCTTCCTTGTCTGGTTAAGTTGTCAGGTACAATTTTTCTTTGACAATATTTTCTCTAATTCATTCTCATAACTGCCAGGACTCATAAAATGAACACTTAGTTAACCAAATTTCTCTATGCCAACAGTAAGCAATTTGGGAGATTTCCATTGTCTTTTACAAGGCAGTTGAGAAATTTTAGAAACAATAGATATGTTGTATTTTTACTATTCAAAGCAAGGGCCTTGCTTTACATTATTTCTTGTCTCTATAATGCTGAACACAACACAGACCACCTAGCATATCTCTCAAAATGGGGTTATTTTTTAATGATTGTTTCCTAAATCTCTGAAAAAGTTAAGACATAAGTACAAGTTACATTAAATTCACTGTATTTAATTGTATTTTAGATAATACAGCTACCCAAGAAGTAAAAATAATCTAAAATATGTAATTACAGAGAGCTGATCTAGTAAACTATAATAAATAGTCAATGAGAAAAGACATTACATGGATGCCAATATACGCATAGAGAAAAGGCGAATCATAGGCACGGTGTAAGCAGCAAACAAGATGAGGCTGTGATAGTGCAGAGAGCAAATTTCACGGGTTCTGAAGCCTGCATGGCCCCTTAAAGCTCTCTCCGAGGGTTGTTCCCAGGAAGACCTGATCTCTTTATCCTTCTCTCTGTTTTAAACATACATTCATTTTCCAGTTAAATTCCCTAACTGAACTGCTCCTTTCTCACCCCTCCCACCTTAAGAAAATATTACTCAGTTAATATTACTCAGTTATGCTGGGTGTCTCTCATGTGTCCAGAAGGTTCATTTATTATTATTACAGATTTTAGCTTTTTCTCTTCTCAATCTTTCTGATGCCTGTTTAGAGGAACCCAGGAGAGCAGGGATGATTTCCTTTGTGCCACAACAATACATTATTATTACTGAAGAGACGTGCCATCAATAGACCTGGACCTTATCAAAATGGCACCGAATTAACATGGATAGTTCAAATATCAAACAATTTGAGTATGCCAGTAAATAATTAATGTAATTTATCAAACAATAGTATTAAGAATACCTTTAACTTTATGATGTATTTTTAAAGACATAAGAGAAATCAAAATCTAATTTTACAGAGTAAATTTAGCACAAACATTTAAAAGGAAACAAATACTTACACTGACTTGCACAAGTACTTCCAGTGCAACCAAACCACCTTAGTTTATAAAAGAAATTATTCTTTGCAGGCAAATTCTTACTAAAAATGTATAATAATGAAACATTTAAAAAGATGAAATGTTAACAGGAAACTTTTTAAGGGCAGAAACTAGATGTCACCACCTGAATGCAGTAATCAGCCCTAGCCTAAGTGCATGAGGAGTCAATATTTCATGTCAGATGACTACATAAATTACCAAGCTTAAAAGACAACCATAGGAAAGAAGGAGGGAGGGAGGGAGGGAGGAAGGAAGAAAGGAAGGAAGGAAGGCCGGTCTAATCTAAATGGACTCAAGATTCTAAAATGAATTATTGTTAGTGGACAGACCGAGGGACACCCTGGGACCCAAAAACCTTGCATACTCTGTGCAGCCTCTAAATGGGTTCTACCATCTGCTGCATAAAGACAAAACATACTCTTAGTGCGTGTGACCTTCAATATGAAAACACCTTACTGGAATTAGTGTGCATAAAAAGAAAAGAAAGAATAATAGTTTCCAATTAAATACCCAAAGTTGCCCATCCCCTCATGGGTAAACGCCCAGCCAAATAGGGTCGGCCCAAAGCAGGGCTGCTGTGGCCCAAAACCTTGCCAAGTCTAAAACACCTTCTGGCAGGGAACCACAAGAAAGGGACAGAAATGACCAGGGAAGTCTGGAAGGAAAAGATCAAAGTACAAGCCAATGTAAAGGCTACCACTGTCAGCCTCCCCATGCATCTCTAATCCACATCTCTTATAAGTGTCTCCTTTCTTGTCCCCAAGTCCCTGGTACAAAAACAAGCACTGATTCTTCTTCACATGTCTCTTTGCTCCCCCTGCCTCTTACAAGTCTCCTCTCCTTACAGCCTTCTCACCCAAGCCCTTTATAACATCCCCTCACTGCTCAGCTCCACCCTTCCTTAGGTGGGGCAGGGAACCTGGAACCTGCCATTTCTATGGGGATTACATCATTACATTATGTTACAATAAATACAAAGAAGTAAGAAAAGCTTACTGATAACACAAAGCATCATCAAACCAACCAACCCAGATTAGAATAGAAAGATTTTGCAAAACAACTATATTAATTTTCTATGACTAGTGTAACAAATCACAAACAAAAACTTAGTGGCTTAAAACAACACAAATTTCTTGCCTTACCATTCTGCAGAAGTCTGGCACGGGTTTCGCAGGCCAAAATCAGTACTGGCAGCACTCCATTCCTTTTTGGAATTCTAAGGGAGAGTCCATACCATTTTCAGCTTATACCACTAACTCAAACTTTTAAAGAAAACTGTGATGGGGCCTCCCTGGTGGCACAGCGCTTGAGCGCTACACTGTGGAGCTGTCGGCAGCAGCGACACGAGTTCAACGCCTGGCTGGGGAGAATCCCACATGGTGCGGCAGACCTCTCCTGCCTCGCCCGCTGCTCCCCTCAGCAGTGTATTTCTGATCTGCCTGTTCTGCTCCCCGCTCTGTCTCTGGTGAACCCTCTCGCCGCCCCATGCCTCTGGCCTGTACCCCAGCTTGTATGTATAAATAAAAAATAAATCTTTAAAAAAAAAGTAAAGAAAACTGTGATGGTACCATGCTCACGCAAGAAAATGTCCCTAGAGATATATATACACTCTAAAAATTATACAGATACTAAAGTGGAGAGGATAACATGATGAATAGACTTGGCTTCAAAATACCTCTGGGGTATTAAGAACTAAAAAAAACAAAAGTGAGTGGGATGGATAGATGAACCGAGTGTTGTAAATATGTTTACAACAGTGATAGAAACATAAATAGGACAACACTCTCAATGTTGTGTATATGTGAAATTTTTCACATAACTACATATGTACCTATTTGCTGAAGATATTTATAAAGCTGTATGTATAATGTAAACCCATTCCTGCTTTTTACCAAGGTGTGTGTGAGAGAGATCAGCATATGGAAAAACAGGATATGTATTAACTATGGCTCTATTTTAGGGGGGTAATTATAATTCCCCCTTTATTCATTTTGAATTATCTATATTTTATTCTAGTGTACAAAAAGAAGGCATTGTTGGAATGATTAGACTTAATGATGAAAATAAGAAACTACCAAAAGAGTAAGTTTATAACATCCAAGCTCAAAAAAGCAAATCTCTGTGCCACACATTATACCAAAAGTTTGTATTTTCACCTGATCCTTATGGCAATCCCATGAGGTCTATACCTTTAACACCAGAAGAGAATGCCTTAGTGTTAAACATGAGCAAATAATAACCTGAGATTTAAATCCTCATCTGTCTGATTTGAAATCCAATTGCTTTTTGAAATGCTGTGCACCGTTTCTTTTGCTACACTTAGCACAGACTGGCATAAGCCTAGATTTAACAGAAAGAGTTCAAGTCACTGTTCCAGCTATTTGTTGATCTGGAAAAAACGGGGTCACCTCACTTTGAACCCAGCTTGCACTGTGGCTCTCAATAAACTTTAGCAGAACTGCCATCCAGTTGAGAACAAAGCATCATTGCTCCTACTATTCCAGAGCAACTGCACTCCCAGGGTTGCCCACAATTCCCTGCCGCAACACTTCAGACCATGCCCCACAGTGAAGGCCTCTGAGACTCACTGTGAAAAGCTCCCTCTGTCCCATCCCAAAGGTCCTTCTGCATACAGAGTTGTCTCCATCACATCTCATTTGTTATAGTCACGCTCAATTGAAAAGGTGGTGCACATTTTATATAAACAAGAGATAGGTAAACATTGCATGAGAGGAGTATTAATTACAGAGAGAAAGCAGATTATGTTTCCTTATTTCCACGTAGCTGACCATTACAAAAGCAGCACTGTTCTCAGATTTTTGGGATATGACCCTTCCAAATATCACTCACGTTACTGAATGTGAATGGAGTCTATCAAAATCAAGGCAAGGATTGGAAAGTAGAATGCAGCATATAGCTGCAATTTAATAGAAGTCCTTTAGGGATTTGTAGGAGAATTTCTGCAATCAATCCTTGTTCCTTTAGAACATAATAAATCCATACCATTTGAAATCCGATTCTTGTTTATTATTGAAATGTAACTTATAAGACTGATGAAAACTAAGAACTTATGCAAAAGTAGAAGGCGGTTTTGAAAGAAATAAATTGAATGAGTTGACCCTTTTTGTGTCTGAGAATTGCTTATTGGTGTAGGAAGCCCCCATCTCCTCTTACCTTGGAATTGGGTCCAGGAAACTCAATTGGTCATATTTGTTTTATAAAGGACACTGAAGAAATGATTTTACTAACTTCTTTTTTTTTTTATAATACAAAATACTGGCATGTATTAAGTACTGCTTCTGTCTTATATGAAAGAAGCTGCCCAAAATATGCATGCTGCCAATAAGGAAATGTAAGCAATGTTAAACTGAACTACGCGCACCTAACTCAATCTTACAAACGCAGAGCTCCAAACTGATGCATTAAATTAGCTGCACAATTTCTTTTAATATGTGCAAACACTGCATTCTTAAAATGTGTACACTGGTACCGTGGGAAACAAACATGGCACAATCAGTTAGCAAGTTTAAAGTTGCTGGTCTCTACCTGAAGAATGTTTGCTATCTGTGGCATCCATAAATTAGAACCTTATCCTCTACAGAATGAAAACTCCATTTAGAAAATGAAATATATTAGAGGAGCTGCAGGTTTTAAAGGTCACTAATAACAACTTGGCCACTTTGTTTGCAATATTCCAAACAGAGTAACACACAAGTTACTGATTCTGTAACTATTAATGCAGTATACTACTGCAAGTTAGTAAAATTAACAAGACTTTTGAATTCCCAATAGCCCAGCCAATGGGTTACCCTGTTGAAGTTTCTTTAGATTAAATGATGTCTTCTATTTACTTATTCATACTCTTGACATGTTTTTTCCACTATAAGTGAAATCATGTTATATAATTTTTTGAAATTCTTGGAAATGAGGTGCTCAATACAGCCAAACTGATAATAATGGTTTTTGATCCCCTAATGAAACAGGCCAAGTGAAAGTGCAGCTGGGAAGCAAAGCACTCTCAGAGGTGAGGCCCCCCTGCACTGGGTTGCAGAGGTGGGACAGGCCCAGACAGACGGAAGCATCTCTTTTCACTGTTTACTCCTGATACTCTTCTGCTCTGGTGATTTTTCTTATGTTATTCTTTTTACCAATTCCACTTCTGTGATTTCTTGTCTCATCATCTTACAAAAAGTACCTCAAACATCACATTCATGGGTTATGCCCCTCCAGACCCCTGCCATAATACAAAGGTTTCACAAATTTCACAGAATTTAGATTGGCGTTTATCACATCTAGTCACATTCAGAATTGCTCTTAAACCACCTTTGCAGGACAGCAGGCTAGAGAATAATAGCCCACTTTCCAGTAAGCCTCCCCCATCTGGACAAACACAGTGAAGGGACTCCTGCAGCTGTCCTGTCCAGTCCAAAGCAGGAGTCATTAGTCACGCGACTACTAGGAAACGTAATGAGGTTAATGTCATGTGTTAAAAGTGGTAGCACCTTGGATATATAGTATTAAGTCAAATATGTTATTAAAATTAATTTTATCACTTCCAATTTGCAGTTCAACATGCGAGGAGCATACACACCAACACTCTGTCCTAACAATAAGTGAAATCTGAAAAATCAATTCTCATTTTAATCAGAAAAGTAAAGTCAGAGAGCAAAACAAGGCCTCATAAACTGGAGAGAGAAACAGGTGAATACAGGTACTCACAACTTACCTAAGCAGAAATCTCTGCAGGAACTAGAGGCAGGCAGGGAAATCGAAGCATAACTGATGAATATGCTGGAGACTCAGTGTGCTCAAGTCTGAGAGTTAAAGACTTCAGGGGCCCACTCATAGGGCCCCCCACACTCTAGTGAGTTTTACCTTCAGGAGTTCGACCAACTTCTCATGATGAATAACTGAGAAAAATCTTCTCATGCTGCCAGCAAAGAGAGGGGAAAAAGAATCATTTTTAAATGAATATTCTGGAAGAATATTTGGCAGGAACAATTGTACCGGAACCTAATCTAATAGGGATTTACTGGACCTTGATCTAACTTGAGGGGAGGTAAATCCCAAACTCTAGCCAGCACTAGCCCTCCAGAAGGGTGACGGGAAAGGGATCTCACTCCCAGTTCCTTCTACCTATCTTGATCCATTTTCAAGGGGTGGGGGACTACTGAAGTTCACAGCCCAAGGCTCATCAAAAGCCCGAGACCCAATCACAGGAATATAGAATGCTCCCCTCCGGATCTTCCACACGATTACTCATTGTCTAATTACATTTCACCCAGTGCATTACCTTTCAAAAAAAAAAAAGTATAAGACATAATAATATGAAAAAACCACAGTTTGAAAAAATTCAAAAAACATCAGAACCAAAGTCAGATATGATAGTAATGGTGGAATTATTGAACCAGGAACTTTTTTAAAACTATGATTAATAAGCTAAGTATTTTAATGGAAATAAACATATAATGCGCAAGAATAAATGATAATATAAATTAAAAAATGACAATCTTAAGAATGAGTCTAAAAATAAATGATATAGATAAAAATAGTCTAGATACAAGAAGAATAACTGTGATGGACTCATTAGCAGGCATTAGTCACTCATTAGTGACTAAGGAAAGAATCTCTGAGCTTCAAGATATAACAGAAACTTAAAAACTGAAAAGCAAAGAAAAGGAGGAGATAATCAATAGAATCAATGGTTGCTGCAATGCCACTGTGTTCTGAAAGTCCTATTTCAAAAGTGGTAACCTGGTTGAATGTCACATAACAATGTCATTTTTAAATAGGCTACTTTTGAAAACAAACAGTTCTAGGTGTAAATGTTTTAGTGGATTGACCAATACTCTTACTAAAATAATATTCACTCACGTAACATTTGAGAGTGTAAGTTAGTTGAACTGAGTTGTTATTGATAATAGTGAAAACACCCTCCCATCAAAACAACTAAAAAACAGCTACCAAGACAATGAGAGGACAAAATCTCACAGAAGTGAACCTGGCATAGAACTGAGCTATACTTTTCCCACAAGTCTTGCAACCCTAATTCCTAAGGAACCCAATTCCTAAGCCACCTGTGGCAGAGGGGTTTCTACTAGAAACTGAGCAGATGCACCAGTTAGAACGATTAGAACATGAAACTTTTAGCAAGATTACGGGGTTTGAAAACCAAAAGTTGGAGTTGAGGGCTACCAATCAACCGTGACCTTGAGGGCAATAGTCCCAGAGCGAAAAAGCATTAAGTTGAACACAATGTATTGTGTATCTGGGGTAACTGATATGCAGTTTTGGGGCTAAGAGGCTAAGGAGCTAAGCAGGATGCTGGCCAAGAAAAGAAGTTTTGGAAGTTTGCTGAAGCATGGTTAACAGAAACTAGAAATTACAGTTGACCAATGGGGAATAACCTTGGCAAACACCCTGGACTTCCCATAGAAGCCTGGAAGGGCTGCAGCTGAAGAACAGCAAGGGCCTGCGCATGGATCCACTCTACCAAAACATGTGATCCTAAACTGACACGAATTCAATTACCAAGCTGAGTAAAGTAATTTGCCCCCTAACTGCAAGTCAGAGATGAACTGGAACTCCGTTTTGGTAAGATATAACATTTTCCAGTGTTTCTAATGAATTCTACAAAGTTTCATAAACAATGTCTGTTGGTCAACCAAAGATTACCAGCTTTGTCAAGTTAAAGAAAAAAAAAAAAATGACTGAAAACCAAGAAGAAAAGATCCAAAGGTGACCTGGATATTAGAGGTTCTTACAGATGGATGTTAAAATAAACATAATTGAAATATTTTTAAAAGATTGAAGTTTAAACTTAAGATGAAACCTATTTTTAAAAATTACATGAAAATTAAAATGCTAAAGCTACACCTACCGTGGACATATGGAAAGATTTGTTTAACAGATCACACAAAGTAAGAGAGGAGGTGACAGGGGAGATAGGGAAAAAGAACGATAATGACACTGGTGTAGGGAGTTTAGAATATAGAATTATAATAATGGCAATAGCTGCACAAAAGTTTAGTGTGTTAAAAGGAGATGAATGATATGTTATTCAGAAAGTGGTAAAAAATATTATATTCCATTAAACCAAGAATTGATAGTGTAATCTTCTTTAATGATTATTAAGAAGGAGTAAAAGTATATTTTCAAAAGTTAATAAAGGAAAAAATGCAATGATTAAAGACTCAAACCCTGCATTTAATCCAAAAGTAAGAAAGAAACAAAAAAAGAACACAGAGCAACAAAAATATAGAGAAATTCTAAGATAGGTTCAAACAGAAGTGTATCAGCATTTCCAATTATTTGTCAGTTATTCTAAAACCAAACATAGGGATATCATATGAACAACTGATGATACGCACTATCATATACCCCTATATGTACCCATGACAGACAGATATTACAAGCCTTATTACAGCATTATTTGCAATAACCAAAATCCGTAAGCAACCCAATCATCCATCAACAATGAAACAGACAAGCTATAATACTAACTATTCAGTGAGTAGCAGATAAAATGAACAAACCACTGCTAGAGAACCCATACAGCTGAATCTTAAAAACAAAATGTGAAGAAAGTCAGACGTAGCAGGGCATACAATATGTGTGATTTTATATAGTCCAAAAAGAGTCACAACTAACATAATGGGATTTAAAATCAAGATAATAGCAAATCTGGAGAAGAGAAAGGGGTGTTAACTGGAATAGGCACCAGGCAGTGTTCAGTGTGCTGGTAATATTTTATTGATCTGGATAATGGCCATGAGGGATCCCTCCGAGAAAATAAATTGATATGTATACATACGAATGGTGTACTTTTCTGAATACTATAGATTCATTTTTTAATGTAAACAGGTAATGAGAGGCCCTCACTGTATTTTTTTGGAACACATAGGATTTCACAAGTTAAATAAAATTAATTTAAAACTTAGCCAACAACTGGGCCTCCCTGGTGGCGCAGCGGTTGAGCACTGTGCTGTGGAGCTGTCGGCAGAGTCAATGCGAGTTCAACGCCCAGCCGGGGAGAATCCCACATGGTGCGGCAGACCTCTCCTGCCTCGCCCGCTGCTCCCCTCAGCAGTGTACAGGCTAGAGGCGTGGGGCGGCGAGAGGGTTCACCAGAGACAGAGTGGGGAGCAGAACAGGCAGATCAGAAATACACTGCTGAGGGGAGCAGCAGGTGAAGCAGGAGAGGTCCGCCGTGCCATGTGGGATTCTCCCCGGCTGGGCGTCGAACTCGCATCGCGCGCCCTGCAGACAGCTCCACAGCGCAGCGCTCAACCGCCGCGCCACCGGGGAGGCCTTATTAGTTGTTCTTGAGTTAAAACATCATTTTTGCGGCTTCTCTGGTGGTGCAACAGGTTAAGTTGCAGCACTGTGAAGCTATCCAGAGCCACTGCAGCATGAGTTCAATCCCCCGGCCACGGAGCTTCCCACATGGCGCAGCAGACCTCTCCTGTCTTGCCCACTGCTCCCCTCAGCAGTACAGTTCAGTCAATCTGCCTGTTTTGTTCCCCACCCTGCCTCTGGTTAATCCTCTCACCCCCCCCCAACACCTCTGGCCTATAACCCAGCTTAAATAAATCTTAAAAAATAAAGGGGCCTCCCTGGTGGCGCAGTGGTTAAGCGCTGCGCTGTGGAGCTGTCCGCAGCAGCAATGTGAGCTTGACACCTGGCCAGGGAGATTGCCACATGGCATGGCAGACCTCTCCTGCCTCGCCCGCTGCTCCCCTCAGCAGTGTATTTCCGTCAATATGCCTGTTCTGCTCCCCACTCTGTCTCTGGTAAATCCTCTCACCGCCCCATGCCTCTGGCCTGTACCCCAGCTTGTATGCATAAATAAATAAATCTTTAAACAAAGTATATCTTAAAAAATACATATCACTTTTGGCATGGCAGTTCATGAGTGAATTACTGGTGGGAATTTTTTTGGGAATACACAATGATGTAAAAGACATAAATAAAAATATACAAAAAATAAATAAACTAAAATCACTTTTGGAAATGATAAAAACTGTCCAATTTTATTTTCTAAATTTCAAATAATGTGCACTGAAACAAATCTCTATCTTCTCTTCTAGCTAATAATATTTCAGAAGAAATAAGACAACAACAACAAAAAAAAAAACTACAAAACATATGGTGCAGAGTCGTCCTCTGGGCATTCTTCCCTCCAGGGCTTTCTTCACAAAGGACTCAGTCAGATTTTGACTCAGATTTCAGGGGCTGGTGCACACTCAAGTTCAAGAAAAACACCTGGATGACTATTTGATGGCAGCCCGCAGGGTCTCCCGAAATGGGCTGGAAGAAATGAGTCTGCACTTCCAGTACATCATCTTTCATAGCAGATGTTCAATGTACAACATCCTAGGGAAACATTAAGGCACTTGTTCCACAGTTGGTAAAGAGCAAAGGGACTTGTTCCACCTCTTAACAACATGCTCTTCAAAGCTCAAGGACAGCTTTTAACCCTTGCAGACTATTAAAGTAGGGCTATCTCTCCTATATTATATAACCCACCTCTTCATAAAAGTGAAGAAAACACTGTGGGTTTGTACAGGAGGAAAGGTGCTGCCCTAAAACCAAAATATTTATTTGAAATCGACTCAAATATCTTACCAAATGATTGTTGAAGGGAACTGAAATTTGAAAATAGGTATTTATGAAAACTGGAGGATTTGTTTAGAAGATACTGTTAATACTCAGACAAACATATGCTCTCACCTCCTATACTTATTTTCTGCAAGTTTTTATATTTCATGTCTAAAAGTTACTATTTCATGTCTAAAAGTTATTTCATGTCTAAAGTTACTATCTTAGTTTTGATAGATTATTCATCAAAAATGATTGGGGATTATTCCATTATATTCTGGTTGCTGCATTATCAAGCAACTCACAAATTCAGAGATTATTAAACAGTACAAGTTTTATCTATACTGCAGTATCAGTATACTCAAAACAGAACCAAATGCCAGACAATAAAAAATAAGGAAATCTTGGTAAGGAGAATTCTAAGCAAGATAAAGAGGAACCCAAAGATAAAGAAATAAATTTAAAAAGCACTTGCATTTAAGAGTTAGTGATATAAAATTTTTTAAAATATTAGGATTTAAGAGAGAGTAACATAAAAGCCCATTGGAAGTTGTATGTTAGGAAAATAAGTCATGGTCTTTCATATAATGAGAGCATTAAGGTACAAGAATAGCAAACGTTGAATGGAAGAGTAAGCATATGGACTCCCTTGTTTGTACAAAATCTGGCAGCAAAGTTTGAAGTAGATTAAAAAGGGATTAAAGACCCCAAAACGTTACATTCACTGGGTTGATGCAGGCATGTATCCTAAATTACTTCTAACAAGATTAAGAAGCTAGACCTGTTGAAACTTTAAGACAAGCTGTAAAGGTAGGTCAAAGACAGGGACTGTCCAAATTTATGAAGAACACATAACACTGTCCCTTGGGCCTCCCTGGTGGCGCAGCGGTTGAGCGCTGCACTGTGGAGCTGTCGGCAGCAGCGATGCGAGTTCGACGCCCAGCTGGGGAGAATCCCACATGGTGTGGCAGACCTCTCCTGCCTCACCCGCTGCTCCCCTCAGCAGTGTATTTCTGATCTGCCTGTTCTGCTCCCCACTCTGTCTCTGGTGAATCCTCTCGCCGCCCCACGCCTCTGGCCTGTACCCCAGCTTGTATGTATAAATAAATCTTAAAAAAAAAAAAAAACACTGTCCCTTATTTATGTTGCAATAATATGAAGAGTTCATAAAATTATAAAAGTAGTTTTTAATTCTAATGAATAATGCAAACAATTTCACTGACAAGACAATGAATTGTTCCTAGGATTGTTTTTATGAATGGATATTTTAAAACACATTGATCAGCAGGAAATCTCAAGGGGATTTAGGAAAGCAGAGAGAATCTGGAAGTCCTATTTCCAGTCTTCCCATTGAGAAAAGCTATTTTTAAGTCCCACGTTGTAATTTTTAGGATGTTCTGATGAAAAAACAATAAATAACAAATAGTATTTATGTAAGTCTCATCATATGCCTGTCACCTTGCTAAATGCTCGAAAACCTCATTTTTGTTTATTCCTTACAAAATCCCTTCCAGGAAAAATCCATATTTATCTTCATATTACAGGATATAAAAATGAAAGTTAAGAAAAATCAGGTAACTCACAGGTTCATAAAGTTACTAACTGGCAAAACCTGAAGAGACAAACTAAGTCTTCCTAGTGACGAAACTCTGCCCTTCACTCTGTGCACAGTCCTACAACAATCTTTTATCAGTCTTTTGTAGCATTCTCTGCTTGGTGAAATTGAAATGACAGGAGTTAGTTACCTGGGTTTTACATTTTGGTCTACACTAAATGGTTCTGAGACCTTGAACAAATCAATAAAACTTGTTGGCTAACAATGTCTCCACATATAAAGTGAGGCGCCTGGAGTACTCAGATTCCTTTAAGCCAATTATATGGCTAAATTATATCTACCATATAATAAAGTTTGCAGAATTGCAATGGTTATAATTTGCACTCATTATGATTTTGGTTTTCAGAGTGATAACGATTTCTTGTCTCTCTTCATAGTCAGAGAGTTAAGGATGCTTGTTGCTCGCAACCTCAACTTTTAATTACTTAGCTTTGAAGTTGTTGATAAATACTTGTTTCTGAAGCTTGCTACTTTTGACCTGCTCATTCTGTCTGTTGTATTTTATTCTAGATTTCATTATGTAGAAACCCTTTGCAACTTTACTCTCAGCATTAATATTCCATTGTGAGTTATCACTGAAGCTCGTGATATTGTAACTGTAAATCCATTTAATGCACAAACACATTTCAGAAGGACATATTTAGCATGGATTTCACTGGTATTTTACAATCCAGGTTCATTCCTTTTCTGAAAATTATAACAATGATATTATGTGGTGAAGTTGGGCTAAGAGTTTTAATTATGGTTTTTAATTTTAAAATCACAAATATGCATATACACCAACACATGAAAGATAGTTTTGCCCCTCTGCATGTGGTAGTAATCTGAGTCACAGCTTGCACTTGCTTACTTTTGGCAGTAACTCTTTTCTTAAAATGTTAAGCTTAAGTTTTATGGATATATTCCAAAAGCTAATATTAAATCCATTTAGATGAAGTAACTAATGTGCAAGTAAATTACTAAAATGAAAGCAAATCCCAAGGAATTAAGTAATTATAATACAAATAAGAACTCATACATTTTTTAAACAGAAAATAAACAACAAAAAAATACACACAGAAACCTAGCTCAGGTTTTTCCAAAATATCAGGAATAATCAATATGATTCTTTCCAAAGATGAATATCAAGGATACATCAGTATGCTAACCGAAGCACTAGTATTTCTTCTTCTATTTTATGTAAACTGATAGAATTTTTAACGCCTACTTCTTTGAAACATGGGATGCCAAGTGGCATCACATTGACTATTGCAGTCTACTAATTCAACATGTATTTCCTAAAGATATGAGCAAAATAATATAATCAACTTAAACTGTTGGAACAATATATTTTCATATAAGCTTATCATGAGATGGGAGATACAAATTTACAGATTTCCAAGTGTCCATCCCTTTTGCATCTCAGCCAGAGCAGTTTACTATATTTAAATTTTTTTTAAGATTTATTTATTTATACATACAAGCTGGAGTACAGGCCAAAGGTGTGGGGCGGTGAGAGAGTTCACCAGGGACAGAGCAGGGAGCAGAACAGGCAGATCAGAAATACACTGCTGAGGGGAGCAGTGGGCGAGGCAGGAGAGGTCTGCCGCACCATGTGGGATTCTCCCCGGCTGGGCGTCGAACTCGCATCACTGCTGCCGACAGCTCCCCAGTGCAGTGCTTAACCGCTGCGCCACCAGGGAGGCCCAGTTTACTATATTTAATGTAATCTGAGTGTATACAGGTACATCTTGTACAACATGTCCCCAAAGAGCAAACAGCTGTAACATATTTCCCACCAAAACACATATGCACTTCAATCTATTTCCATGGTAGAAAAATTGGAATTACTGTTTTTCTCCCCAACATAGTGATTGCCCAAAGAATTTTCAATGGTAAGCTTGCTAATGTGCTATTTTTTGTTTGTTTTTGTCTGTTTGACTTACATTAGAACAAAATTTGCCCTAACGTGTAATTAAACTAAATTGTGATGTTCAATTAGGCATGCACGTATTTCAGTGGATACTTAATATAGCAATCTGAGCATATACTGCTGTTAATCTTGTCCTTCCATTCTTTGTTACAACTAAAATAAATTCATCTTTCTGGTAAATTCTAAAGACAATACAGCACAGGTGCCAGATTGTCTAGTGCTTTTAACTGAAGGATTATTAAATGTGGGTCAGATCTCAAGGTGAAAACAGATTTTTAGTTTGGCCATAAATTCCCAGCTTGTACACATCAGAGGACATGTTAGATTAGAGAATTATACCATTCATTGAGCTACTGTGCATGCTGTAGGCCCTTCTATAATATGTGAATGCTACATGCTTATGTCCTAAGTACAATTTCTGTCGGTTGGGAAAGAATGAACTCTCCTCGTTCTTTCATCTGGGGAAACTGGACAAGAGATCTCCATGTCTTCTCACTCATTTCACACCTATCCACTGCTAGTCTTTGCTTCCATCACTGAAAATTAACCGGTCAGAAGTCAAAACTCTTCTAAATCACAGACGAAACAGAAAATCAGGCAAATTGCAGATTACTTGAAATTAGCAGCAGGTTAAGAGAAATAAACCTATTTCATACCAAAACTTTCGAACACTTTGTTTTAGGTGTTAAGAATTTCAGAAACTTAAGAAATTGGGAACAACAGTTATCTGCAGAAAAGCATCTGAAACAGAATTCAAATGTAAGGGTTGTTATAGCCCTGAAGCTGGAACATTATTAAGTCTTTTTAGGCTCTAAGATAATTGTGAAATAGTTTACTCAGTCTACAAAAGCTGATCAAAAGAGTTTTGAACTTGGGGGTACCAAGGAAAGTTTACAGAGAAAGTAGAGTATATTATGGAATCATATTAGGCATCACCACACTGAATGGCACACCACAATCAAGACAAGGAAACGAGGGGCCTCCCTGGTGGCGCAGCGGTTGGACGCTGCGCTGTGGAGCTGTCAGTAGTAGCGATGCGAGTTTGATGCCCAAGCCGGGGAGAATCCACATGGTGCAGCAGACCTCTCCTGCCTTGCCCGCTGCTCCCTTCAGCAGTGTATTTCTTTTTTTTTTTAATTTTTTTTAAGATTTATTTATTTATGCATACAAGTTGGGGTACAGACCAGAGGCATGGGGTGGTGAGAGGGTTCACCAGAGATAGAGTGGGGAGCAGAACAGGCAGACAGACAGAAATACACTGCTGAGGGGAGCAGGGGGGAGGCAGGAGAGGTCTGCCGCACCATGTGGGAATCTCCCCAGCCAGCCATCGAACTCGCGTAGCCACTGTCAACAGCCCCACAGCGCAGCGCTTAACTGCTGCGCCACCACGGAGGTCCAACAGTGTATTTCTGATCTGCCTGTTCGGCTCCCCACTCTGTCTCTGGTGAACCCTCTCGCCGCCCCACACCTCTGGCCTGTACCCCAGCTTGTATGTATAAATAAATAAATCTTTAAAAAAAAAGACAAAGAAAAGAAATTTTATAGAATACATATAAATGCATACATATATTACATATTATGGTATACATATATATTATGTGAATTTCACATGCTCACATATTAGTATTAATGTTGCTGGAGCATCAAGACATTAAATAATATTCAAATATAGTCATCTCTGGCATTTTGTTGACTTTTAGTATGTAAAATCCAGGGATTTACAGATATTTCCTATCAATGCAGAGGCTTTTTTTTTGAGAGTGAAGGTCATATCATTTTTTATCAGGCAATTTGTTAGATCTGTAACACTTAAATATTTACATATTTGAAATGTGAGCCTACACAAAACCCGTAGCAAGCCTGGCAAATATGAGTAGAAGACTATTTTTTAATGCTATTTTTCCGTCAAATCTGTTAGAGCAAAAAAACATTTTTATATGATACAGAGGTTATATATTAGCTAAGAACTTCCTGTTAACACTTTGTTACTGGAATACAACTCAATGTATAAATCTGGCAACAGGTAGAATAAAGAAGGCAAGAAATAGTACTTTGTCTTTAATTTCATTTAACTAATTTTAAACAATATTTATATTAATAGATTTTCTTCTATGAGTGCAGGATGAATTTTTTACTCAAGATTTTATTTTTTTAAAGAAATTTAATATGAAATAATCCTAATATTAGTAAATGGGCTTTATTTGATATAGATAGCTGTTAGAAACAAGTTTAATTAGATATAAAGAGTTTAAAAGAAGAAGTTGTTAAAATTGTAGGGTGATTTTTACTCAAACTATAATATTAGTAATTTTTTTTTTATTTATACATACAAGCTGGGGTACAGGCCAGAGGCATGGGGCGGCGAGAGGGTTCACCAGAGCCAGAGCGGGGAGCAGAACAGGCCGATCAGAAATACACTGCTGAGGGGAGCAGCGGGCGAGGCAGCAGAGGTCTGCCGCACCATGTGGGATTCTCCCCGGCCGGGCGTCGAACTCGCGTTGCCGCTGCCGACAGCTCCACAGCGCAGCGCTTAACCGCTGCGCCACCGGGGAGGCCCAATATTAGTAATTTTTTAGGGAGCTGAAAGCCCACCAAAAACTCCATAATACTCCCCATGAAAAAGGGTAGTGTTAAGGTACCTTGTTCATGTGTCTATAAAAATAGCCATAAAAATATTTTTTCTCCTTTATAAGCAGAATAGGTCCATGTACCAGAAGTACAATACCTCAATCACAGAGATTTCAGCTTTTCCAAGACACATGTGGAAATAATGTCATTTGCACAAGTTCCATGATTCGCATTTTGGGGACATCAGAAGTTGCCTGTGGTCAGGACCCTAGCAGGCCAGCACCCAAGCTTAGGGGTGTAGTGATCAACCAAACACTAAAGGTGTTCAACAGTTTTGATTCCGCATGTTTCAACAAAACTCATTTGGGTAGAAAACAAAATCAAATCAGCTTGGGGAGAATTTATCCATTAACAGATATAAGATACTTGGTTTCCTTTCATCAGCACTCATTTGAGAGGTAAAACGTAGCTCAAAATAAAGTGAGAAGAGGGATATCAAATGCCAGTTTAGGAATCTGCCTAGTCACAGATGCCTGCGGGGTACACGCACATTACTTTATGCTTTGGGCCACAGACAGACAGCAAACTTTTAATAACTACTTCATAAAATATGGTCCCGTTCAGGGCCTCCCTGGTGATGCAGCGGTTAAGCGCTGTGCTGTGGAGCTGTCAGCAGTGGCCACGTGAGTCCGACCCCCAACTGGGAAACTCCCACATAGTGTGGCAGACCTCTCCTGCCTGGCCGGCTGCTCCCTTCAGCAGTGTATTTCTGTCGCTCTGCTTGTTCTGTTTCCCACTCTGTCTTTGGTGAACCCTCTCGCCGCCCCACGCCGCTGGCCTGTACCCCAGCTTGTATGCATAAATAAATAAATCTTTTTAAAAAAATGGTTCAGTTCATCCATATATAAGCTGGCATTGTCCCACTACCTTCACTATAATAAAGGTGAAAGAGCATTAGGTCAAGAGAGATCCACACTCCTGAACTTAAGTAATAACTTTCTGTTTGCATATTTGTAGAGAGAAAGTGTCTTCTCTAGATCCTTACTTAAAAGGAGCTTGGAAGATAAATATTGGACGATTTGAGGAGAGACAGCTTTCCAGCAATATACATATATATTAAATTCTACAACATGAATGTGGCCCACTTGTAATTACATGCAGTACATGGAGAAAACGACCTGAGCCAAGACACCAAGAGGCACCAAGCTCATATTTGAGGTAGGGAAAAGCAACATGAAGTCCAGTGTAAACGTCCCATACTTCTGGAAAAGCTGATTCAACTTGATTTAATTTTTAATATCTTGAAAGTGTTTGTTCTTTCCCCAGCAGCTTCCTAGAGGCTGCAAAAGATGAGCGCTATGCTTGTGCAAATGTGTGCACAGCTTACTCCGTCCGTGGAGTCATCCCTATGTTCCTGGACATTTCTGGTAGTATCTTCAATATTGATATCTTTACATTAAAGGAATAAACAGATGGTCAGAATGCTTTATATAACATCGGTGCTGGCTATGTCATTTTCTTAAAAATATATAGGGAATATACTTGTACACTTGGACAAAAGTTGTAAACAAAGGTTTAAATACAAAACAAGCCTTGATTTGAATCCAGTTTTTGAAGTAACAATATTAAAGTGGACAGTTGTCACATGCATATAACGCAGGCTCCCCTCATGAAATTCTCCCTGAGGGGAGCATGGCCCTGACCTGGAAGATACAGCTACTGTGACTGTTAGATTGACAGCAGAGCCACAGAGACCTCGCCAGTTTCAGAGAGTGAAGCTAGGGACAGAATGCCCTGTGATCTGAGCCATTCTGTAAAAGGTAAACAGTGCACAGAAGGACAGAAGTTGTTCAAAAATAATCAGAGATGACAGAAAAAGGAAACATAATGTGTGAAGAAAATGTTGCCTAGTGTAAAGGAAGTATTTTCAGGAAGTGGAGAGCAAGTGCATGTGCTGGTATCTGTGCCTGCGGTGTTATGGAGTGGACTCTGTGTCTGTGTATCAATTAGCTGTGTTTCCTGTGAATTAGCTGTCCTACCTAGAATCAAAAGCACACTGGGAACAGGTGATCTACTGTTCTTAGTAATGTCTAATTATTTTTAATGTTAAACATGTCTTCTAAGTTGTTCTTTATGATAATATGCTACGAGGAAATAAATTTGCCTTTCTCTTTTAGGGCTAGGATTTTATTAGAATGGACCTGAGTAGTCTGCAATTAAGGTGTATGCAAAACAAACCTGAATAAAAGAATCTCCACGTTATAAAGAAAGAGACATGGAAGAAGGAAAGGTTGTCCAGAAAGAAGTCGTCAAAGTGGGTTGCGAGGCTTTGTCAATACAAAGCTAAGAGAAGGACATGCCTGGGGATGAAGCAGCAAAAGGGAATGTGGGGAAAATAAGATGACCCACGCAATTTTTAGATTGATAAATATAAATATTTCTACCTCAATTCCTGTGTGAAATATTCAGTAACAACCCACAGACCAATGCACAAGGTGGTCTTAACTTTGAAGTATGGGTTTAGAAGTTTTATGGAGGATGGAGGTCAGAAAAAGGACAAGAAAATAGGGGAGGGCCCCCCTGGTGGAGCAGCGGTTAAGCACCGCGCTGTGGAGCTGTCAGCAGTGGCGGCGCGAGTTCGACACCCGGCGGGGGAGATTCCCACATGGCGCAGCAGACCTCTCCCGCCTCGCCGGCTGCTCCCCTCAGCAGTGTATTTCCGTCAATCTGCCTGTTCTGCTCCCCACTCTGTCTCTGGTGAACCCTCTCGGCTGCCCTACCCCTCTGGCCTGTACCCCAGCTTGTATGCATAAATACTTAAAAAAAGAAAATAGGGGATATGTAGACTACACATATGTTCTATAGTGTTTTTTCCTTTAGCTTTATTGAGATATAATTCACATAAAGCACTGTGTGAAAGTAAGTGTGATGATTTCCTACATGTATACACTGCAAAGCAATTGCCACAATAATTTAGTTAACAAAGCCTTTGCTTCACATAATTACCATATTTTGGTCACAACAGTTATTGTGAGAATATTTAAGTTCTGCTCTCATAGCAGCTTTAAGCACACAATTCAGTATTGTTAGCTATAATCACCATGCTGTATCTGAGCTCTTGTGGACTTACTCATCTTACACCTGAAATTCTGTACCCAGTGACCAGAATCTCCACATTTCTTTCCAGCCCCTAATAATCAGCAGTCTCCTGTCTCTGTGAGTTCAATGTTTTTAGATTCCACATCTAAGAGTGTCTTCCTTCTTTTTATGGCCTAATAATATTCTGTATTTTCTTTATATTCATCTTTTGATAGACATTTAGGATAATTCTCTGTCTTGGCTATTGTGAATACTGCAATCAACATGGGGGTGTTGATATCTCTTGGGAATAATGATTTCATTTCCTTTGTAAATATACCCTTTATTGGGATGGCTGGATGCTTTGGTAGTTCTGTTTATAATTTTTTGAGTACTTTCATACTGTTTCCCATAGTGGCTGTAACAATTTACATTTGCATCCAGGATGCACCAGCATTACCTTTTCTCCAGATACTTTCCAGCAATTGTTAACTTTTATCTATTTGGAAATAGCTATTCTAATAGTGAGAGGTGATACCTCACTGTGGTTTTGGTGCTCTACAATGTTAGCTTTGGTGCTCTACAATGTTGAGATTAAAGTTCTCTACTTTAATCTGAACTTAATGTCGTAAACAAGACGGATTATTGAGAGGAGGAATAATTTTAACGCATTGTCAATATTTCTAAGTAAACTCCTATTCTGGGGACCAGATGTTTGAGTATCTTACACATTTAAAACCAGGTTTTCTCAGTATCAAAATTTTGGACTATGTAATCATTTGTTGTGCCGGGCATTCCTATGAATTATATGACATTTAGCATATTTCTAGCCTCTACCCAATGGATGTGATGCTGGTTTCACTTCTAATCATGAAAATCTATATTGTTTCTAGATAATTCTAATTTCTTTTTTTTCTTTTTTGTTTTTTTAAAGATTTATTTATTTATTCATACAAGCTGGGGTACAGACCAGAGGCGTGGGGCAGTGAGAGGATTCACCAGAGACAGAGTGGGGAGAAGAACAGGCAGATTGATGGAAATACACTGCTGAGGGGAGCAGCGGGCAAGGCAGAAGAGGTCTGCCGCGCCATGTGGGATTCTCCCCGGCCGGGCGTCAAACTTGTGTCACCGCTGCCAACAGCTCCACAGTGCAGCGCTCAACCGCTGCGCCACCAGGGAGGCCCGATAATTCTAATTTCAATACTGCAGTAGAGTGAGGGAGAGAACCCCTGGTTAAGAACCACTGTTTTATAGCAAGGTCACTAAACTTTGGGATTAACATTTTTCAAAATAGAACTTCCTTAGAAAAAGTAAACTTTAGTGTTTATTGGTTCAAGATGAAAATAATGCTTTCTAAATCATTACTAAATAATTTTATCAGTTCAGATTTTCAAATGCACATTTTTCTTATCCACCTTAAAGTAACTGAATACATGAATTTTCATGTGGTAGCTCATGTGCTAATACTTTAGGCATAAGGGATTTTGAAAACTGTTCGAATGGCTATGTTGGATTTCTGATTGAGATGTCACCATCTGTTCACACTCTCAATACATTACCTTGGTCCAAACAATATAGTGATGATAAATAAAAATCTCTGTAGTGGGGCCTCCCTGGTGGCACAGCGGTTGAGTGCTGCGCTGTGGAGCTGTCGGCAGAGCGCGATGCGAGTTCGACGCCCAGCCCGGGAGAATCCCACATGGTGCAGCAAACCTCTCCTGCCTCGCCCGCTGCTCCCCTCAGCAGTGTATTTCTGATCTGCCTGTTCTGCTACCCGCTCTGTCTCTGGTGAACCCTCTCGCCGCCCCACACCTCTGGCCTGTACCCCAGCTTGTATGTATAAATAAATAAATCTTAAAAAAAAATTAAAAAAAAAATCTCTGTAGTTCCCAAAGAGAAACCTAAAGCAGAGAATGGAGCTGTACCCATGGATCATTCTCACAATTCATTGGATAGCTGGTGCAGAAGCAGGAAACCCTAGTTGGAAGGTGAAGGTTTGACTTACTTAAGAAATTCTACAATTAGTGTTCTTCTGTTTAACAGATTTTTTTTTTCAGCATTTGTGTCTTTTTTATTTTTTGAGGTAACCGTCGTTTATAACACGTTATATGATTTAGAGGTATAGGATCACCCCTTTCAGATGCTGTGACCACACCGCCAAGACACCCCGAGTCCATATGCCTTCTCTCCTTTCCCCTCTGGTAGCCTCAAATCTGCAGTCATATTTCTAAAGCTTGTTACTGGTTTGACTTTTTCTCACTCTTTGTTTTGTTAATGATTTTTTTTTCCTTTTTAAACAGCTATGGTAAAACTCTGCCACAGCTTCAATTTATATGTAGAAAACATCTTTCTCCCTTGAATTTCAGATATTCCTCAAGGATATATTTTAAAATATTTGCTCTTATTCCATAACAAGGAATATTCTTTTTTTTTAAAGATTTATTTATTTATGCATACAATCTGGGGTACAGGTCATAGGCGTGGGTCGGTGAGAGGGTTCACCAGAGACAGAGTGGGAAGCAGAACAGGCAGATTGACAGAAATACACTGCTGAGGGGAGCAGCAGGCGAGGTAGGAGAGGTCTCCCCGCCACCGGGGGTCAAACTCGCGTCACGCTGCCAGCAGCTCTACAACGCAGAGCTTAACCGCTGCGCCACCAGAGAGGTGCATGTCTAGTATAATTTATGTCTAGTATAATTTATATAAAACTGCAGACTTCAAATTATCTTTCATATGTATATATACCATGTACATATAAATTTAAATACATATATGAAAAATATATGTACATTTTAACTACTTGCTGAAATACATGATGTATACATTGAAATACATAAATCATACATTTATAATGTAGTATATTTGTATGTATTTATACTTATAAAATATATTTAACAATGGCCTGGTAATTGGGTATGAAACAATGTGAATAAAAGCTATGTGGAAAAAAAAGGTAGTAAGACAGATCCCAAGAACTTTCATAAAATAGAATTACTAGACAGATTTCAATATAACTACTCTTATTCTATTCAAGGAAATAAAAAAAAAATTACTGAAATTTAAGAACAAAACATCTTGATGCAATCAATTTTCTAAATATAGAGGGTAAATTAAGAATTTCATGAATATGTTGACTAGAAAAGTTTACACAGTGAGAGAATTTGTGAGCTGCCATAGCTTAGAGAAAATAGGAAAAAATTAAAATATGAAATACCAAAAAGCATTTAAGGGTCAAGCAGACACATAGGAAACCCAAAGGAGAGAAGAGACAACATGAAGAAAAAGCAATGTTTGAAGAGGATAGGAAGAGCATGAGGGAGTATGGGATGGTGCACGGGTGAACTGGGGGTGGAGACTCTAGGGGGACTACACCTGGGAAAAGAAAGCAAATATTGTACAAAAATTAACACTGATTTAAAATACATATAAATAAAAAAATGAAATAAAATACAGCTGCCTGATGTAAATACCTAAAGAAAAAAAAAATAAAGCAATGTTTGAACAAATAATGAATGGCAGTTATCCAAAACCAACGGAAAATAACCAAGCACCCACCTGACTTTAGAATGCTCAGGTAAGATAAATAAAAACAAAGCTATTCCTGAAAAAAAATAATCACAAAACTGCAGACATCAAAGACAAAAATAACAACTTTACACAGTCAGAAAGAAAGGAGAAATCTCCTTCAAAGGAACATCAAAAGTAGTGTAGTTTGCAATAAACATAACGGGAGCCAAAAGACAACAGAATTTTAACTTCAAAGAGCTGTGGCTTGGGTGTTGGTGAAGTGGATAAAAAGGGTGAAGTATATAGGGGTGGATGGAAAGTAGACTTGGGTGGGGATCATGATTTAGTGTTCACAGATGAAGAATTACAGTCCTGTATACCTGAAACTTATATAATGTCATAAACCAATGCCACATCAATAAAAAATTATTAAAAATAAAAAGAAAGGGTATGGAGGGAAATAAAAGTCACTAAAAAGAATTTCATAAGCAGAAAAACCTCCCTCAAATGTGTAAGTGAAAATGGTTTTGGCCTAAAAGACATAGTTGCACAGCACTGTGAAGCATTAAGTGCCCCTGGATTGGTCCAAAGGCCTGATTCTATGTTATGTGAATTTTAGCTATAATATAAATATAAAGTATTTATATTAAAATAATATAAATATAAAAAATATAATATAAAAAAGGGTGAAATAAATTAATTTACGAGAAGACTTATTACCAACAATCCACACTACAATCATAAAATCATCTCAATATATTCATTTAAAAATTTCTATTAAGATTTAGCAACCAAGCCTCCCTGGTGGCGCAACAGGTTAAGCAAAGTGCTGTGTGAGCTGTCGCTGGCTGCGGCTGCGGAGGCGCAAGTTTGATGCCCATCTGGGAAGATTCCCACA
>PVIJ01014949.1:0-38468 GCA_004024925.1 Scalopus aquaticus
GAGAGAGAGAGAGAGAGAGAGAGAGAGAGAGAGAGAGAGAGATGTATTTACCTTGCATCAAATAGGAATGCTTTCAGCATTACGAAACTGAAAAATGTGCCTTAACTCATTTGAAGAATTTTGAACAACAAGGACAATTTATTATCTCATATCCTGGATACAGATACCTACCCTAGATTTGGTTAATTCAGAATCTCAATGATCTACTAAAGAATGTAGTTCTTTTCCAGGTAGATCTCATGTCTTAAATTTCCATTTATCCCTATCTCCTGGTAAAGTGTCTGGCACAGAATAAGGACCCAAAATTACCAATTTATTTGAACTAAAGATGGGATGTGATACCACAGTAGGAGTTTGAGTGGCCGTGACTTTAGACTCAGCGCATGATGACCTCTGGAAGCTTTGGCCACTTGCCTGGCTCTTAAGGTAGTGAGAGAAGAAGAGACACAGAGACAGAGACAGAGAGACAGAGAGACTGACATTCACATCCCGAATCTGCAGCTACTTCCTAGTTCTATAACTTTTAGTAAGTTCTGTGAAGCTCATATTCCTTACAATGTATTATCTTCCATGGTTGATATGAGATTTGTATGAGGAAATATTTATGTAACTTGTGAAAAGCCTGGAGTCCTGCCCATTATGCAGAAAACATTGAATAAGTAGTAGTTGTTGATATTGTGACATTTTTAGATCGACATCTTTGAAGCCAGGAGTTATGCCTTGCCTCCCTTCATATTCCTCATTATAAACTGGAGCCCAACTTAAGAGCAATGAATAAAGAAAGAAAAAAGTCATGTATTTTTCTATTGATTTGTCTGTATCGCCCAAAGACCTTGGGAAGCTTAGGTTATCCACCAACAGGTTTTTTCTAATCACCTATTAAAATCATAGAGAAAACTCTGCAAGTATAGTTAAAAAGGACAATATACATGTTTATATCTTAATTATTAATTACATACATTTAGTTGAATTGAGTCTTTTCTATTTACCACTAAATACCACTAAATGACAGTGAACACAATCATTCTCATTATAAACTAATTTGAAAAGCTAATATTCCAATTAATAAATATAAACTAAAGTAAAGTGCCTTCTTATGATAAAATAATAATTATAATAGCTGCCAACAACTTTGTAAAGAAAACAAAGGCATTTGTTAGTGGCAAGACCTAATGAAACATCTGATGGGCTAAACTAGAAAAACTGACAAGAACAGTTCCCCCCCAAGAACAATTTGTTACTGATGATGAAATTTAGAAATAACCAGAATGAAAGTTGTGAGATTCATAGTGAAAGCCCTCAGGGTAAAATTAATTTCTTTATAACATAGTTTAAAGGCACACAAAAGGAAATTGCTTGTGCCAGATGGGATAGAAAAGACATTGTGAATAAAAATGAGCATCTCTTTTCTGCTTACAAATATTTGAATTAAGAGATTACCAGCATGTCTAGTTAATGGAATAACAGTATTGATGGTTGCACAACTTTTAAAGATTTTCTCATTCTTTTTAAATGGACTTTGTCAACATAACAGAGTACTTGAAGCAATATATTAAGATTGGCATTTACTATCATGGCACATTTTGTTCTGTTTGAATTATTATTGCAGGCAAAAACAAGAAGTATACAATGGATAAGGTGCTGGATTTAGTCAGAGAGCCATTATGCAGCTCTTATTCCACTGAGCAGAACAAGGCAGGCAAATCACAAAGTCTCAAGAGATAATTTCTTCATTAGTAAAATTAGGATAGGAATATTTGTCCTCCTCTCAGTTAAGGTCCATGAGGATTAAATGAGATAATAGAAATAAACATTTCTTAAAACTATAAAGGATATGCATGTAAGCTTTGAATTTTTTATTTTTTTCTGGAAATTGTCTACAAATTATCTTCAATTTTGTCCTGTATTTTATCTAAACTGTGGTTCACAGCTGCTAGCGATCTCTTGTAATCTCATGCATTTTTATGAATAACATTTCAAATGTAATCATTGAGGATGCATCTGATGGTGATCTCTCTCTGCACTAAACACCTTATTTAGAATTTATGTCCATTTATCTTCATATTTGTATGTCCTCTCCACTTGGCTGTAACATAAACTCTTGAGTATCAACATTCATACTAACACTGCTACTACTATGACTTGCTAGCATTCATTGTTTGCTATATGCCAGTCATTGTGCTAAGCTTTGAAATATACTATCAAATTTAGCAAGAAGCAGAAAGTGCATCATGTTTATCAGTGTGGTCACATAATACATATCCTATATAACGTGAATTAATATTTCATACTCAGCAGCTTCCACTCTCCAAAAAAAATGAGTGACTAAAAAGATATCGGAAAATGATTTCACATAGTGTAAACATTTGTCTTACCATTTTACTCAGTGAGCTTATGCCTCAGAATAAGGGTGAGAAGGAAGTGGCCAATACTGTTTTTGCTAATGGGGATATTTCCTATGTATCCTTCATAGCGGGAGTATCTAGCTGTGGAAAGTATGACTATGTCTATAGACAGCTATCACCTTGCCTTCTATGAGCTATTGGTACCCTAATTTCAATTCTATCATATATGTTATTTCCATGGAGATTGCTAACAGGAAATTTATGCCATGGCTTCCAGTAAATTTCAGGAACAAGAGAACATAAGGGTCTTTATGATCTTGCTTTTGCCTACCTCTCCATCATTGTCACTTCATCCTCCCTCTCCCCCAACCCAACTCTGTTGCCATTAGTTGTCCCACACATAACTTGGCAGTTTCCACAGTCAAGTCTGATTTATTCTGTTTTTCTTTGGTCTTTTACATGAAATTACATGTAACAGCATCAGTCTTCAATGAACACCTAAAAGGTATAATTCCCTGAACAATACCTTTGGAAGTTAATCATTTGTTATCACCTTTCATTTCAAAAAATGACATGATTTTTTTAGTCTTTCAAAATAGATTATAAGTCTCCTGAGATAGGGTTTACATATAATATCTAATTTTTTATTTCTTATAGCACCTAACAGTGGTTTCAAATACATGGGAGATACTAAACATATTTGTTTACAAGTGTATAAATGAATCATTGAAAAGACTGTCTTTGAAACAAACCTCCATTTTTATGATAGGTTAGTGATTATCTTGTTTTCTTCTGGTGACTGAGTTAGAAAAATTTGAATTATAGCTCAGCAGAAGAAAATTTTAAAAATCATGTTAGATTGTATGATTTTTCACCATAAATACTCTGAGATAAAGGCCGTTAAAAAATTGATGAGTTAGGATATTTGGAAATCCAGATTCACTAAAATGGTTTTGTGCTTTTTGGGTATTATTTCAGCACTACTGGAAAGTCTAACTTCATTAATTCACCCATAAAATGTCACCAAATACTTAAACTAGACTAAGCTGGAGAGCAGCTTAATGAACTCCCACAAGGTGAGTAGAAACAAAAGGAAATAAATGTGTGTTGTGTTATAAGCACTATGAAGGAAAGGAACATGGTACTACAAATACTCATAAGAGACCTGACCCAATCAGGGTGGTTCTCAAGGAAGTAATGGTTTGACAGAGACCCACTCAGTCTCTCTGAACCTCAGTTTCTTTACTGTTAGGATAGAAATCAAATCTTCCTTTAATCATACAGAGAAGTCCTGTGGAGTTTAAATATCTAGGAAAGGACTTTGGGACTATACATTATTTCTATTGCACGTACATGTCTAAATGTTGTTTCCTTTCCCTCCAAAAGAGAGTAAGCCTTTGTTATGAATAAAAATCCCAAATTCTCAAAAATTTTTTGTTCATTCAATGAAATAATTGTGTTTTTTTTGGAAGAAAAATAAATGCATCACCTGTGACTTTCAAATAACCAGTTTTTGACTGCTTAAGTTAAATTTTCCAGAGATAAATCATTCAAATATTGTTCAATGCTTTTTAAGCAGGTGAATCAGCAGAGATTGGCACCAAATCAATGGATATAATAAGCTTTGTCACTATCCCATCTGAGATAATACCTATTTCTGGAAGAGGAGATGGATATGTCAAGGCTCTATGTCACTGCCTCACCCATTACTGGGACCTTTTGGGCATCTTGCTTTCTCTATGTAGACTCCTCAGAAGTCTCTCTAACATGATGCCTGGCTAGCTTGGAACTCCAAAGTCTCATGCCCTAGGAAAAAGAGCCAGATAGAAGCTATATTACCTATTATGACCTAGACTTGGAACTCACGAGCATTCTGTGCATCAGAATTTGATTGTCTTTCAATATTGACAAATACTGCACAAGTGCTGTTCTTACTATATTTTTGTCTTCAACACAAATTAGTTATTCCCAGTAAAGGAATAACTTATCCTTAATTGTTAATACGTACGTATGGATCTAAAATGATGTTTTTCTTCTTATTTTTTTACAGATGGTGTTTCACAAAGGAATAAAAACTTTATTACACCTATTATTATATTTAATAATTTTTATTGAAAAATGTAGTGCCAGCAGGAAAATGGCACTAAGCAGGTTCTCCATGATGAGCAGACAGGTATCAACAAATCCTGGAGCCCTTGGTGGCTTTTTATGGCCTTTTATTATTTAAACTCTGGCAACTATATATAAGGTGGCAGGGCTGGGGAGGCCACTGGGTTCATGGCCAGGGGGCCAGGAAGCTGGGGGGCACCCTGGCACCCGGCAAATCTTCAGCTTCTCTGGGGTCCTTCCTGCAGCGTGTTCTTGCTGCTGCCTTCTCTGCTGCTGCTTCTCTCTCTGCTCTCTCCTTCTGCGCATGCACACTCTAAGCCACGCCCCCAGGCTTTGCTACTGTCATGCAGCATGTAGGCTTGCAGAGGCCCATCCCCAGGGGGTGGGGGAGGGGCAGAAAAGCCTGCGAGCTCTCCAGCCTACCCTACAGTCCACCCCTCTCAGGGTTTTCCGCCAAACAATCTTAACATAAATTTCCCTTGGCAAATATCAATACTGTAGTCATGACCCACACAGATGACAATGCAACAAAATAAGCCCAGGAAGGACATCAACCTATGGGCAAAAGACAATTATTGGCACCAAAAGACAATCTTCCAATTTTCGGGGGAACCACTCACAGCATCTGCCATCTCACCAGGAACGGTCAGGCTTTCCGGCCTTCTCTGGCTGTGGTCTCAGCCACAAGCCATACTCCGCATCCACCCCCAGGATGTGCTCAACTCTTGGGATTGGCGATACTACTCTTTGGGGGGCCAGTCGCCCAATCCCCAGGTGCTCTCTGACATCATTCCAACATTTGGCTTTCGCAGCCACCAATGTGACATGCAGACATTGTGCTCAGACCAACCTTTTGCACACGCACATGGGTCGAGGGTCTGTGGATTTAAGCGCCACGTGTGGCCTCTCTTGGGTCCCCTCTCCACCACGAGCCGCGTTCCCCAGCCGTCCCCCAAGGACGGGCTCCTCAATACCTCACCCTTATCAATATTGAACAGGGCATCACACACAGGTGATTTTAAGAGACTCCCTGGCCTTCAACAAACTTTCAGTCACTTATCAATCACTCAGGGCTTCCCAACCTTGGCACCAGCTTTTGCCTTAAATTGGCTTTTACGGCTCTTCTTCCTGGCTGCCCAGGACTTGCCGAGAGCTTTCTCCCTCAGCCAAGCTTGGGCTGCGCGGAAGCCTGCCCCTTCCTCTACTCTGGCCATTGCCTCTCTGGGCTGTGGCCCTGGGAGTGCCGGGAAGTGCACAGGCCGCTTTCGGCCGTGGAGGCCCACAGGCCACCTCTGATTCCTATCCTCTGGGGTGTACAAACGGCACCATCCACCTCCAGGGTCCCGCAGTCACAACAGTCCAAGTCCATCAGTGCTTCACTCGTTCTTCCTGATGAGCCTGCTGCCTCAGGGCCGTGGGCTGGTCCTCGCGGGCCATCTCCTCCTCCACTCGAGGTCTCATCCTGCAGCTCCTGGACTTTGTCTGCCTCCTGCATTCTGCATCTTCGGTTTTCCTGGCAGCTCCTGGACTCTGGTCCTTTCCTGTGCTGCCGTGGCCTCCAGCGTTGTCGGGACTCCACTTGCAGAGCTGTGAGGGAATACTTGACCACCAGCCCTGCCTCCGAACAGGCACCATGTCTGTCCAGTGCCTTCCCACCGTGTGCAGTCCTCTCCATATACATGGGGGCTCGTCCTCCTTGGGCCACCTCTGGGAAGGTGCCTCTTCCAAGCACTACATGCTCATGGCCTGCCACCCCTCAGTCCCTCCTGAGGTCTTCAGAGGGCTCCATACCCGTCTGCATAATCATCCTGCCGAAACTATGCCAACTGTAGTGCCAGCAGGAAAATGGCACTAAGCAGGTTCTCGATGATGGGCAGATGGGTATAAATGAGTCCTGGAACCCTTGGTGGCACTTTATGGCTTTTTATTATTTAAACTCTTAAACTCTGGCAGCTATATATAAGGTGGCGGGGCTGGGGGGCCACTGGGTGCCATCTGCTTGTGCTGGGCACCCCGGGATCCCTTCCCAGGTTTCAAAGGGTTCCATGTCTGTCTGTGTTGAACTGTCCTGCCTTCTTTATTATAACTATTATTATATTCAATAATTTTTATTGAAAAATAAATGAAATTTTAGATAATTATACTAATAAATTACACTTGTAAATTGTGGGAGGCAAAAAGAAAATAGTGAGGATATGAGCAGACACAGTAAACTGACTGAATAATGGAAAAGCCTCAATGGGGAATTTAAAATCTCAAGTAATTCCTTTCCACATCTAAAGAAAAAAGTTAAAGAGATTGGTTTCTAAAACATTTAGTGATTAAACATATAAACAGAAAAATCTGACTGTCCAGAGGAATTGGAAAATACCAGTTTGTTTTAAATCTACAAAACCCTAATTTCTTTTAGTGATCCCTGACAAAATGATAAGTTTTGATGGAAATGAGTATCAATTGTCTATAAAATTAGTCTTTCCTTTTTTCTTAATAAAGAAATTCTAATTTTAGACTTGAACTAATGTTTTCATTTCATGGATACCTTTACTTCTAGACTTAAGTCATGTGATTAACAAAGTGTGCATATTTGGGGAGGCTTGACTAATGGAAGAACACATGCTTTTCTTTATTCCTTACTCCCAAAGAATGGTTAATATGGACATGGTGGAGGAGCACGTAAGCAGCCATCTTGCTTGGAGTATGTCAATGGAACTATATATTACAGTGGGCAGGGCAATAGGACTGAATAAACAGGAGTGGCAGATGGCTGTGGACTCCCAGTGGTAAAGTTGATCTGCCCGCTCAGACTTTGATGTGAGAGAAATAAATATCTGTTTTGTTAAAGCTGCTGGAATTTTTTTTTCTATTGTCTTCTGCAGTTCTAATCCTAATAATAAAAAATGTTCTTTTGTGTTTGTTAAGTATGGGGTTCCTTTCTCTGTCTCCTTCTTGCTTGTCAGTTGCATTGTCTCCTCTATCCCTCTTCACCCTCTGATTTAAGTCATAATTTTTTCTTTTGCATCTGTTTCTCACTTCCCTTAAATATGACTGAAACTAATAAATTTTTGGTTTAATCATCCCATAGCAATGAGAAAAGATACAGATCTTATGCTTCCTGTTCTTAAATTTTAAGGTCTGGAAATATAATATTTTATATTATATATAAAATTATACCAAACCACCTCATCACATGAAATTGTTTTCTTGACCATGAGTCTGCTGAACATTTTTACCCTCCAGTGAGTGAGTGGGTGTTTCATGATTGACCAATGTTTCTCCATCTTGGCTAAAGTCACACAAAGGTTATATTTATGCTTCAAAAGTTTCAACAAATCAATGTTTTCTTAAGTCTATGATTCAAAACTTTTTGCCTCAAGGGTCTGCTCTGGAATGGAGAACTCTTAAATGTGAGTCATAGCTTGGAAAGGAAAAGTCAGCTAAAAACAAACATAAAACTCTTCACAGAGTTGCTCTTTCATTTCTAGAAATTCATTCTTGTTCCCATAAATGTAATAAAGACTTAACCTCTGACCTCTGGTCATCTCTCATAGGTTTTTGCTAAAAAGTCGCTGGCAGAAAATTCGCTCCTTGTAATTTCAGCTACATTAAATTGTCATTTTAAGGTATTCAAAATGCAATAAACAGAATGTAATAAACCAGAGTACTTAACATTCATCCCTACTGAACACTTAGCCATTATCTCAGAACTAGTCCAGATTCCTGTTTTGCATCTCTATTAAGAGTCTACTTCAACCACACAGTCAGGTGATATACTAAATCTAATTGTATAGGGACCTCTTTATGGAACAGGATTTTATACTGTCTCTCTGTTTTCTAAAACTGTTCTTTTTTCCCGCTTCAATAATTAATTTGGTGCAAAGTCTCATTTAATATTTTTTGAAGATGTGAATGAAACTCTTCTGATATCTTTAAAAAAGATTAAAAGCAATACATGCTTCAATCTTCTGGGCTTATTTTAAATAAGTTATGGATTTTAGTTTGTAATGATGGTGACTATAACTGAAAAATCTGTTTAATTATATAAAATAGAACTTTATTCTATAACATTATTCCAGATTATACCTTCATATCACACACACACACACACACTCACACACACACATACACACACACACAGCACCCAATTATTAAACTTTTAAACCTGACTCTAACACAGAATTTTATACTAATTCTCCACCTTTTGTGTGTGTTGCAGAATAATTTAGCCTTAATTGCTGTATCTGTTAAAAGGAGACAAAGAAGACTCTATATTGTTCTGAAAGCTAAATAAATGAAGTACAACACACTATGAAATACAATATAAGCTAACTGAGGGTTATCACTATCTCCCTTTATCTCACTGTCTGCACGATACCTGGGATATGAGAACCTGCCAGATACCTGTATCCCAGTATCTGCTGTGGGAAAGGCATAGGAGAACATACTCCAGTTATTGAAAAACCTATGTAAATTTATTTTCTTCTGTTATTGTGACTCCTTTCCCTTGCTGCCTTTTCTGACTACGTGTTCTTTGTTCGTTTTGCCCAAAGTCAATGGTGGCAATGGTGGGGAAATGAGAATTACATATTTTAATTTTAGAATTATAACTCTAAAGAATAACAAAGAATATCCTATATATTCTTGTATTTTCCTTGCTCAGAGGAGCAGTGAATACAAAAACCAAAACATAAGAAACACAACTAAAAATCCCATAAGGTTGTGACAAGATCACAATTCCGATATCAAGCAAATACTCCACTGAATTGTCAGAATTTCCATAACCAACAACTGGGTGATGATGAATTATCATCCACTCAATTACAGTCCTAGGACCTGATGGAGCACAAGCTTCTTTATACTTTTCCCTCGCTTGTAGGAGAGAAGGGGTAGAAGAAGGAGATGACACAGAGAAGTATGGACCACTGTCTCCCTGAATACTTTTTTTTTTTGCACGCTCCCTAAGTGTCAACGTTCATTATTAGCATATTAAAAAATTGTACATCCATTTACTCCAGAATGCATATCTTTACTTCCTATTGAAAACCAGGCTTGTTTACTCAACAAACTACTTGCCATCTCTATCTCCGCTTTAGATACCTTATATGCATGTCCTTATATATTACAGATATTTTACATAGATACCTTATATAGCATGTTCCAAATAAAACCTATCACTACTTTCCCTATTTTATTTTCACAATTTCCTCACTCTTCCTATCAAATAACACAATCTACCCAGATCTTCATGACAAAACCTCTCATGCCAACAACTCTTACCTCAAGTGCTGCAATCTATTGTATTTCATTCTAGAATGTTCTTTCATTAGATATAAATTATTCTGTTAAATGTTTCTTTCATAGCTACCCTTTCTTAATGCTCCATTTAAGAATCTTCTACTCCATTATTCTACACTCATGCTGTGTCCAAGGACAGGAGCTCTGGGGCTTGGGGTTAGCTTCCATGGCCAGAGCTTGCTCCGGTTTGGGGTAACCTTGTTGCTGCAGCCACAGTGAGGCTGTACATTTTGGGGTGGCCTCAGCCACTGGCAGCCACTGCTAGCTGCTTAAGCCCCAGAAGCCGCTGACATTGGGGGGAATGGGCTATGAAAAGCCTGCCGCTTCTGCTGCTTTCTGAACTGCGTGCGCTGGTCACAGGGGGCAGCTGGGTGGGAAACCCCGCTGTTTCTCAGCCTTCAGGACCACTGCTTAGGAGACGTCAGGCAGCAGGAGTGAAGCCGCTCACACTCTATGGCTTCTAGGTCTCTTTTACAAAAGTAGTTGCCCCTGAGGCAAGCTTTATGCTCCCATTTGTTCAAAGCTATTTGTCTACCCACCCTTGATATTATTCAATAAAGAATTTAAGGTAGACTACTATCATAAATTGGTAAAATTAGAATACAATTTAAAGAATTAGAGGAGTGAGAAAGAAGACAGGACATGCCTACAGCAAGGGCTAAATATTTCTATAGTTGTGATCCAAAATGTGCTCTGAGTTTTCTGGCAAAAAGCTGAAAAAAGAGACTAGATGTGTTAAATATCTTACGATCAAAGAGAAGAACACAAAATTCCATGGTTCCTTAGAATAATTAAGCCTGTTTGCTGTTTCTTATAATGATCCTATTGCTGTGATAGTAATATAGGACAATAAACAACAAAAACTATAACCATAAAACAATAATAATAATAACAGCAATAAAACCAATATAGCGGCATTGATTCTGTGGAAGGCTAGGGTATTAAGTTTAAAGTACATAAGCTGCTGAAAATGATTCATTTTCTAGGTCAGATACAAAGACATATTCAATTATTGCTTCCTATGGTAATAAAGTTTTGACTAACTCTCAGCCATCCATGATGTGTGCAATGGGAGTGCTTAATAAATGCTGAGCCAAGCTTTCAAAGTGCCCAAGCTCCTCCTGGATTGTAAGTATTGCACTTTTGAATGCTGTTCTCTAATAATCTGGTACTTCATTGTGCTTAGTCTGATTCAGTATTGATTAAGTTCTCAGCCTTTCTGAGTTCACCACTCTTTCCTGTCAGTTGAAGATGATTGCCTTCATTTCTTTGCCTTTTCCTGGGAAATGTATCCCTTTCAAAATGCTGCCTGAACCAATTTCTTAGCATTTGAAGGCAGAGCAAAGGTATGCTATAATGAAAAAGGGATCATCTACAACACAGTTTCTGTAGCTCAAACAAGAAACTGTGGATTTATGGATTTTAGATGGAGAAAACCAGTAAGTGGAATTTATGAAAAATTATACTTGAAGACATGAGAAAATTTAGTTGCTGTTATAATCCATGATCAGAAATTTCAGAGCTCTCTTTACTCAACTTCATGCCTTCAATGTTGAAATAAGGGAAAGGATAAAAACAACTATATTATTTTTATTCTAGTTGTAGAATCACTGGATTTGAAATTGGTATACTCAGAGTATAGAAGAGTCATTTTCTCTAATAGCTGTGGGCTTGCAGGTAAATATATTTAAGTTTTCACCTTGAGTTTCCATTTCCACAAAAGAAAATAGTTGAAGAGACTTAGGCTAGATTAGTGGTTCTCAGCATGCCAGCTCCAGCATTCCCTTGTATAACAAATATTTTGAATGCCCTCTTTATTATGCTGAAGTAAAATTCATGTACAATATAACCTGCTACGATAGAATTACCAGTACAATATGTATAGCATTTAATGTAATAAGTAGCTGTATATAAAGATGAATTAAAAATCACTCTAATAAAATAAAAGGTATATTTCAATAGACAAATGTTCAGTAATGGCTACACAGAAAGATATATCAAAATGGTCAGAAAATACTTCCTATAGAAAGATTTTGGATTTATTTGATACCACATGATCATAAGCCATTTGGTCAGACTTGTATATGGTAAGAAAAAGAGAAGTAAAGTTGACTGAAAAGTGAAAAAACCTGTAAAGAAGGCAAGTTTTCAAATAGCATCATTTTGCTCAATGTCTGCCATGATTTCTTTTACTCATCATTGTAACAATATAATGTTGAATGAGATGACATTTGAGGACCTGCTGTATATTGAAATCATGCCAAAGTAGTTTAGTCTTTCGTAAGTAAAATAGATAATTTCCAGTTCAGACAATTATACAGATTTTTTTCATCAATGTGGCTACCTACCTAGAGCCATAGCCTTAAAGGTTTTACTGTATGGTTTTACTGCTTTTCCAATGTGTGATGATAATACGTAATATTCTGTAAGCAATTTCCCTTACACAGATTAACACCTGTTTTCTCTTCCTCACTTTCCAAGGTGAGATCATTGCAAACACAGCTTTAAGAGAGTCATACAGTAGATTTTCTAAACTGGGGGGGGGCCGGGGGAGACCCTGGACCAGCAGCATCAGCACTGACTGGGAACTTGTTAGACATGCAAATTCTCTGCCCTCTTCCTAAGCTCACTGAATCAGAAACTGCGCTCTATATTTTAGCAAACTGTCCAGGTAATTCTGACTTAGGCTAAAGTTTGAGAACCTGATCTTCAAGGGAATCATTCAAGCCATATAGTATGTGACGGAAGTCTTCATTTCGGGCATTTGTCCCACTCTTTGTAGGACATCTAGCATCTCTGAAACCCAGGGACCCAGTAATTACAGCAACCAATAAAAGCACTCACAAATGTATAGAATGTTCCCTGGGAAGGTGCTACTACTCCTACTGACATAATGGCTGAAGCTCCAAGTCTATGATTCTATTACTTTCGTGAAGGCAGCAAGAAACTAAAATTTAATGCAATTCAGAGCTGATCATTTAAAACATTTAGTGAAACTTGATGGGACATCTGTCTGGAGGCTAGATATGTATTCCAATATAGGTGTTGCTGGCTCTCATTCTTTGGAGGTGATTTTAAAGTATAATTTAGCAGAAAGAAGTGGAAGGGCATACTGTGAAGCAGAAATAAATTGTAGCTCTAAGTGTTGCAGGTTGTTTGTTCTTGTGCTTCAGATTTCTCCCAAAGACGCTATTGTGTGGGTTGTTCACACTATAATAGGTTAGTTACAATCGAGCAGATCATTAATTTGCATGATGGGGATTTGGGGGTAAGAAGGGGTTGTTAACCCTTATTTCTTTGTCAGCTGCTCTATAAACTCAGTCTACTTAATATCTCAATCCTGCCTAATTACAATAAAGACCAAAAACTCAATATTTTGTAAGCATAATGGAGTTCCATTACTACCAGGAATTTAAACTGGCAATGACCACAGAGTTTAAACTAGCTGAAAGCATTACATATTGAAAATCAGAACTGTCCCAGATTATGCTTATCAAATAAGTCCAGGTATAGATTTTATGATTATAGAGCTTTTAAATGAAATATTAAAAAATATTTGAATTTGAATTCCTGATTCACAAGAGGAACAAACGACATTTGGAGTTTCAATAATAGTCATATTTTGTCCTTGTCACCATTTGTTCTTCATTTTGACTAATTTCCTCCCCTGCAGAAAATTAACAAAGGAAAAATAATTCAAATAAAATGTAGTCTTGTAGCTTTTATGCTAATCAAACAACTTGCTGACAACAGCAGTCTATTTTTAAGATAAATTGCTGGTGTGATAGTTCTCTAATTGATCAATTGACCTCTGGACATAGTCACAAAGGGAAGATTCCTCCTTGATACAAGTTCCGAGTTTCCATGGCATTTTTCAAAGCTTTCTTCTTATGAATGTTCAGTAAATTTGTGTGTTAATTCTGAAATCAATGTTAGTTTTTCTTTTTTTCTTTTTTGCTTTTAGTGTGTATCAGTCACGATTCTCATTTAAGATGCAAGCCCCTCAATTAACCCAGAGACTGGTTTTGAGGAGATTATCTAAAATCAAGGCCCTGTCTCTTTTTTATGCATTCAACAAGCAGGGATGGAGCAACTAATGTGCATTACCTCAATGCTAGTGGTTAGCAATAAGAAAATAAGTAAAAAAGCAAGATTGGAACCAAGAAAATGCCACAAGTGTAATGAATTCTTAGTGTGTAGATGAAGCACTACGGAGGAAGATTTTGATTCATTCTGACTGATAATCTGAGAAAGCTTTAGTGAAGAGGTGACTTTTATGTGTGGATGAAGAAAAATGTACTTGACCCAGACAAGTATAAGGAATAAATGTACTCAAAGTGAAAAGCAGCAGTTCGTGGCTTTACAGAGCTCATCACATGCTTAATATTCTAGAATAATTCACATTGATGTAACATGGTTTTTTCATGGTTAAATATATTTTGAAATCCTGACATTTAGTAACTGATAATAATTCACAATCCATCATAATTTACTTGATTATTTCATAATTTACTTGATTATTTTTCTATACTTAAATATTTAGGATTGTTTATTCTCCCCCCCCCTGGCCCCCCCAGTTTAGAAAATCTACTGTATGACTCTCTTAAAGCTGTGTTTGCAATTATCTCACCTTGGAAAGTGAGGAAGAGAAAACAGGTGTTAATCTGTGTAAGGGAAATTGCTTACAGAATATTATGTATTATCATCACACATTGGAAAAGCAGTAAAACCATACAGAATATGTGTTGTTTGAGGATATATGGAGACTCAGAACTACTTTCTATACTTGACATGACTTTATAGCAGGGGAAGGCTATTTACAACAAATAGAAATATATTCATGATGGCTAGTTTATGTTTACTCTCTAAATATTCTGTTGTACAGAAACAAGAAGTCTACAGACCCTGAGCATGCCTCAAGCCAGGCTCAAGAGAGAAGGTGGCATGAGACCAATCGGTGTTTGATGACTTAATAACAGAACTGAAAAATAACAACAATTATAAATCTGGAACCTTGTTAAGTCATGGTAGGAGTTTCCCATGCCATGGGGGAAATCAAAAAAGGAAGGTTAGATATCTTGTCCATATTTAAATTTAATGCTTATTTTAAGCTACTGTTTAATCTGATGGCAGAGAGGCCTAATTTGGGCAATTCTATGTAAAATCAGTAAATTAAGGTTTGTTTTTAGTAACTTCAGTGCTACTACATCAAATTAATATTAGCTCTCTGTCACTTCTTCCTATAATTGAGTGTCAATGCAGAGGAACATAGCTCCAAATGGCTTTGGCCATTATCATCCCTTCATCTAGTATCTGCTGAAGTGTTCATGCTTACATCTGACCTGCAATTGGAATGAATACACTGCATCAGGGAAACCTCAATCCTAGGATAGTGGGTCCACGGCTCTCTATCCCAAGTGAACACTTTTTTTCTCTTCAAGGCCTAGGGAAGGTGTGGGGCTCTCTGGGGCCATGGGAATTAGTGGTGCTGCTTCTGAAGTCCCAGGTAACCACCTCTACCTAGACTGCCTTGTGATGGCATGGGGAGCTCCTACCATGACTTCCCAAGGTTCCAGATTTATAATTGTTATTTTTCAGTTCTGTTAACCCAGTTAACAGTTCAAACACCAGTTGGTTTCGTGCCGCCCTCTCTCTTGGGCCTGGCTTGAGGCATGCTCAGGACTCTGCTTTAGAAAATTTCTTCAGTGTTGTCTATTTGGCTGCTTTTCAATTATCTGCCCACTGCACAGAGAGATTTTCATTAAAAAAATTGTTTTTTAGGTAAGGGCTCATAGTTCAACAATCATTCTTTCCTAGTTTTCTGTCTTATAACTAAACCAATAGGGTTTTTTAAAAATGTTTTTTAAATTCAAGACTAGCGATGTGGCTGTTAAGAGTGAGTAGTCTTGGGAGTTCTCCATTGGCCTCAAATATCCCGTCTTAAAGCTAGGGTCACCAGCAGTAACTCCTTTACTTCAAAGAGTTCCAGAAGAGACCCCTGGAATTTACCAAATCAATCAAGTCAACTGATATCACGATGCAGTCTCTGAAAATTTTATTGTCATTGGAACAACAGCTCACAAAATTAGGCCAGAACCTGTATGCTACATTTAAACAAAAGACTTAAGTAGGACCTAGAGTATTGTAACATAATAGTAAAAGAGCCAGTATGTAACAGAAAATTGGTGTCACCTTGACAGCTAAAAGTGGAAAGTGAGGGTTAAAGGAAAAGAGAGTGAATAAACTTTGTTTCCTGCCTCACAGTATCAATTAATAAAAAGAGTTTTCTGCTGCAATTTAGTTACCTTTGGTTCTCCTAAGCAAGGAAAACAATGGAGTGTATCATAATTAGTCCTATATTTTTTTCTGAACAAACCACAGGGAGAAAGAAGGTATCAGCCATGTCAAGATACCTGCCCCCTAAATTTCATTTCTACTTAGTTCCTTCCAAACCTCACCTTCTGGTGTTACAACCTTAGAATGGAAAGGACAGGGAGATACAGGCCATGCTCTAATTATGAGAGAGTGCAGCTAGAGGAGAGGGAATACTCTTTAATGTGTGAGACTGACTTCTGCCAGATGGGTTTTCCAGTTGGTATTAAATCCATATTGCTACCCAACCCCACTCCTCTGCCTTTCTCAGAATAGGAGCTTTTTTGGTGACCTGTGAATTGATGTCAGAGTCCATTTGGAGACTCAGCAACAATATTCATTCCAAGAGAAGATGTCTAAATACAGAAGTATAATATTCTGCCCTAGCATTTAGTGGGTGACCAGACTGGTGCTGTCTTCTCCCCTTTCTCCCCTCTCCCTTTCATTGTCCTTCTCCCTTTTCCTCCTCCTCCTCCCCCTCCTTTCCCTCCTCCTCTCCTCCTCTTGCTCCTTCTTCTTCTCTATTTCTCTCCCCCCCTCCACCCCTTGTTAGAAATGTGTACTTTGGTCAAACGCTATCTGTGTCTCCAGTTATTGCCTACCTATTTTCCTGTCTGTGCATCTCACTGTTTGCGTTATGTCTCTTATTAGGACACTCTCTTTGGACTTAAGGTCTATGCTAAAACTCTATGATTTATCTTAGTCCTTACCTTGATCATACCTGCAAAGAACCAATATCCAAATAAGGTTACATGTGTGAGACTGACTTCTGCCAGATGGGTTTTCCAGTTGGCATTACATCCATATTGCTACCCAACCCCACTCCTCTGCCTTTCTCAGAATAGGAGGTTTTGGGTATACATGAATTTTTGGAGGGTTTGGGTATACATGAATTTTTGGAGGGCAAAATTTGGTGTTAAAAGAAGAGAAGTAATGTGTATAGAAGACAAAGAAAAAGTAAACTAAATATCACAATTTTCAGAGTCCAAATGTGTATATTTGCATACAATGCAAACAAATTACCTCTCCCTCTGAAATATCTGAAGGCTCAATGAAGATATGCATTACATTTATTAAATGTTATAAAATAAAAATGCATGTAAGGAGAGAAATAAGACATAGGGCTTAAGTGGAATTACAAGGCATTGCTTCTTACAGATGTTCATTATATGTATATATTCTGCTTTAGATAATTGGTATTTGTATATTTAATTTGTTCCCATTCATGTTTATATGCTCCTCCAGGGAAAATGCCATGCCTCATTCATCTTTGCCTAGCATAAAATTTTATATTCTTTAAATGCTCAAGAAAAATATGCCTTTGGAATTTCTATTAGCAAGTCCAGAATATGCAATACAATATCAAAAGTTAAAATAGAAAGCATACATATGTGAAAGGTTTTAACTACAAATAGAGAAGTCTACCTCAATCAGCTTAATCAGAAATACCTTTATTATTATTATTCAATTCCCATTACAGAAAGCAGAGACGTAAAACAAGCTTTGACATTAACTGATACAAAGACTGAACAATTTCGTCAAGGGTTTTTTGTGTTCTTTCTTCTTTCCACTTTGTTATCTACAGATACAGCATCTTCAGGCTGATTCCCCTGTGGCTGGCAGATAACTGCCAGGAGCAATTAATAAAGACCTCTTATAAACCTCTCTCAGCCTTCTCTTCTTACAGGTAAGGGAACTTGTTCCCAGAGAAATTAACTGTCTGACCCAGAGACACATTAATTGATTTGAAAATATTTAATTATTGATAATTTGTTTAAGGTTTTGTTCTGAGTGCTGGGGATATTAAAGAGATACAACTTCCTGTCCTTTATATAGATTACATTTCAGTGAATGCTGCCAATGCTCTAGATTGGCTAAAACTGTGGTGTGTAAAAAATACCTATGATGGTGTTTTACTAAATTTGGTATAAGTTCAATGTTAAAGTGCATGAAGTTTATAGGAAAATGTTTCCATTGATTTCAGTGGTTTTGGGCCTGTTTGAACAAATTTTATTTTGCAAATCATTTTATCAAAAGGCCTCAAAATCACCATTATTCCTTGATTTAGGCATATAAAGTAATAAGGTTTCTATTTTACAACAGTTTATAAAATAAATTCTTTCCCCTCCAGCTTTATAATTGACAAATAACATTGTGTAAGTTTAAGGTGTGCAATGTGATGGCTTGTTACATTCATATATTGCAAAATGATTGTCACAGCACATGTAGTTAGCACCTCTATCATCTCACATAATTATCAGTTCTTTATGTGGTGAGAAAATTTTAGGTGTACTCTCTCAGCACTTTCAAGTTTATAATACAGTATCAGTGTTAACTATAGTCACCTGTACAGCACAGTGGCAACTTATCTTCAAAGTAACAATGACACAAAACTCATGTAAAGTTACCATTCTATGTATAATAATCAATTTGGTAGGAAAAACAAAGTTATTTACCAAAAATCTTCACCTCACCAACCTAAATACTCCACCAAAGAAAACAAACAAACAAAAAAACCCACAAAAGCACATTACCATGTGGCTGAGGAGTACCCACGGACCCCAAATTGTTAAGATGTGCATGATTAAGGGGTCCGGTCATGTGCATGCACAAAGGCAAAGAAAGCAATCCTTAGTGTGAAAGATTTTTAAATCAAATTGGTATATATATAGAGAGAGTAGGGGTGGGGGGAGGGGGAAAGGATGTCAAATAATATTTTCCCAATAAAACTCCAAATATTACTCACCCTCTTGAGGGCAAATGCCCAGCCAAATAAGCTTGGCCCAAAGCTAGGTGATTGAATCATAAATACTTTCCACAAGTTTAAGGCACCTTCTGGTGGGGCACACGGGAAGTGGTTAGGGAGGTCCCTGAAAGGTGGGCCAGAAGAAAAGACCCAACTGTCAAATTGGACCATAAATTTACCATGAAGTCAATATAACAGCTGCCATTACCTCTGCCAAGGACCAGGAGCAGTTTCTCCATCATTCATGTGTCCCTTGTCTAAGTTTTTCCTCCAAGTATCTCTCCCAAATGTCTCTACATGTTTCTCCTCCATGTGTCTCCTTCTCTCCTTCGCTCCACCTTCAATATATATTCATCTTGCTCCTTCCCAGTTGTCCTCCATGCAGGAAGTCTGGTTCATTGCATGCTGGGACTTGTTTTCCAAGGTGACTGCATGTAAGTGGGGGGGTGGGGAAAATGGGGCCTGTCCAGTGTTCTTCCCCTTTCATGGAGATGCATTGTGTACAGTTGCAAACACGAAGGACCAATAAGCTTTGTGTTTGCTTCAATAGCAACATCTGTTGACCTATACACCTACGATCTGATACAAGCACCTCATTTTCCCTTTAATGAATAAAGCACCATAAAGAGTCAAATAGAAATAGAAGAGAAATGGAATAGATATCAAGAGACAACACCTGGTCTCAGCGAGACCATTTCCTAAGTGTGACATAGGATAGATTAGGTAGATCTTAAAAGTGAACCCCTAGGATGTCCACTGTTTTTCTGTCCACTTTTGCCTCATGTCATGTTTCCTTTCTTCAGAGAAGTCTTTCCTAAACTTCCAATCTAAATTAAACCGTTCTATTGCAATCTCTGATTGCATCTTTTTTTTCTTCATAGGATTTTTTTGTAGTTAATAAGATCACATACTTCAACTCTGTCTCCTCTACTAGTCTTAAGACATATGAAAGCAGAATTCACATCCATTTTATTTATCCCTATATCCTTGGTACCTCTTTGTTCAACACACAGAAAATTCTCAATAAAAATTGATAAATAAATTAGTTAAATGCTCAAGGTCTTGATTTCCTCCTCTGTAATCACAAATAATCATCTCAGGCTTGTTATCATCAATATGAGTTATATCTTGAAAATAGTAATATAGTATGTGGTATTACTATTAAAATAAAACTAACTTCTGTTACTAGTATGCCTCGATCTAAAAGTTCATGGAAAACTTGACAAACATATTCTTCAGCTATTCTAAGTGTATTTTTAAAATATGCTGGACAATGTACAATTAAAAACTTGGAATTTGAGAGAGGCCTGGTAAAATGTGTGAATTCCTAGGGGAATTTTATCCATCTTCAAAATGTGGTCCTGACTGATAATGCTGCAGTTGGAAAAAGTGGTTTCTGATGGCAGGAGAATGCCAGTTGAACTGTGACAAGTGGGCTTAGCATGTGGGGCAAAAACCAAGGTTATCTTCCTCCAGGAAACAGATGGCATTCCAGTTCTACAATGCAAACCCATAGATTGCTTATGAAAGAAATGAATTCAGGAGATTATAAAGTCAAGCCATTCACTTTTGAGGGGAAATTATTGGCTGAGTTTCCAATAATTTGGCTTGTCATATCCAACATCTGTTGCTTTTGTTGTGGTACCACTTAGCTCCCAATGACATATTGAACAAGATCAGAGTTAGTGTGGGGTAACTAATAAACATCTTTATGGGTAACACCAGTGAACAACAAATACAGAGCAGTGGCATCACTGAAGGCAGCTTCCTGGTCAAAGCCTCTCCATTTTGACTGTCCTTGTACATAATTCTCACACTCTTCATGGGTTTCTTATATCATCCCTCTCTCCCAGAAATGACTTGAATTGTAATGCCCTACTTGTGAAAGTAGCCCTAAAAGAAACACATGTACAATATAATTACAAGAATGTCTGATACATGTTTTCTGATACAGAATTATCTGTCACAGTCATATCTGTAATGAAACCGAAAAAAAAATACACAGAAAAGAGTACATAATGATTTGGCTGTGCCTTCTGCTTGGCCCATCTGTTGTTATTTTTTTATCCCTACTGGCAAAATTTTAGACAATATTTCAATTTAACATCTCATGGAAAGTTATACAACAGAATAGATATACTACATTAACATTCCATTTATTTCTTAACTCTATATACTATTTTTTCCCCCTCAGTTAACAGCAAGGTTAAATAGATTGTCTTGCTTTATTTGATATAGCTTCTTTGATCTATGAAAACCACATTACATATCTAGCTTTCTTTTATTCTATGTAATATACTGGATTTCGTTGACATGATTGTTCTGTGGATGAAATAAATAATGTATAGTGTTATAAAAGACTTGTGGTTGATTGTAGGTGAGGACAATAGGCTCAGGAATCAAATGTAGAATATGTATCAGTCCTTGAATTAAGCTATTAAAGCAATTAACTCCTATCTGGACCAGACTTTTAAAAACATGAGCTCATAATTCCTTACTAAGGATTGACCTAACTGAAAACAAACCCTGCATTTTGGTAAAAGTGAATCTATGCATCTATTACTCACATATTCATTAAATCTTTAATCAGCATAAACTCAGTTCTCACCAGCTTTGGGTAAATACTAAGTTTCATGAACTTTAACATTCACTTTCCTATGAGTAGAATATAATCTGTGTGACTTCAGAAACTTACCCTGCTTAATACTTCCAGGGTAAACAGAGTTATTTCTGGGTACCCCCCCAAAGGGAATTTTATATGAGCTCTGAATAAACTATGTCATGTTCTGCTCTGCCATGTTTTTTTTTTTTTAAGGTTTATTTTTTATTTTTACATACAAGCTGGGGTACAGGCCAGAGGCGTGGGGTGGCGAGAGGGTTCACCAGAGCCAGAGCAGGGAGCAGAACAGGCAGATCAGAAATACACTGCTGAGGGGAGCTCTGCCATGTTTACCAAAGATTTGATAAAGTGTTACAGATACACCTCTGTGAAGGGGAGGTGCCATTTTCCTTGACCCCAATTACATGCAGCCGCTATGGATTACAAGCCCCTGTATGCCATGTGTCAGAGTTCCTGAGCAGGGAGCTACTGGAAACTAGGGGTGGAGCTGTTGGACTAATATATACGATATAAATCACATAACAAGGAAGGCAGGCTGACCAGCTACCTCTTGCTTTTCCAGTTTGAATTTGCATCCAGGGAATTGGAGGAGACGTGTAGGGACACTAAGAATAGATACTTGGAAGAGACACGTGGGTAAGAGACACATGGGAAGGTTGTTCCTGTTAGAGACAATGACAACCATTGCCTTGATTTGTTCTTTGATTTTGAATTTTGAGCCCTTCCTTCTGTTCCAGCTCTCTGGGACATGCCTAAAAACAGGTTTCATTCCGAAGGGAAGAAAGAGCGTCAAAGTCAGAGAGAGACGATGTGATGTTGGAAGTAGAGATGAGAGTAACATGATTTGAAGAGGAAAAGCCAATAAGGCAAGGAATGCAGGCAATCCCTAGAAAGTAGAAAAGGAAATGAAACAGATTATCCTGAGAGCCTCCAGAAGGAATGCAGCTCTGTAGACAACTGAATTTAATTTTTTTTTATTTATGCATACAAACTGGGGTACAGGCCAGAGGCGTGGGGCAGCGAGAGGGTTCTCCAGAGACAGAGTGGGGAGCAGAACAGGCAGATTGACAGAAACAGACTGCTGAGAGGAGCAGCCTGCGAGGCAGGAGAGGTCTGCCTGCCAAGTGGGACTCTCCCCTGCCAGGCGTTGCCACTGCTGGCTGCCGACAGCTCCACAATGCAGCGCTTAACCGCTGAATTTTAGACCAAAGAGACCAGTGTGTGAGTCCTGATCCACAGAACCATAAGATAATGAATTTGTGTTGTTTTGGGTCTCGCTGGTGGAGCAATGGGTTAAGCCTCAGCACTATGAAGCTATCCTTAGCTGTAGCCACTGCAGCACTAGTTCGATCCTCAGCCAGGGAGCTTCCTACATAGTGCAGCAGACCTCTCCTACCTTGCCTGCTGCTCCCCTCAGCAGTGTACTTCAGTCAATTTGCCTGTTTTGCTCCCCACTCTTTCTCTGGTGAATCTTCTCACACCCCCACCCCACATCTTTGGCCTACACCCAGTTCTTGTTTGCATAAATAAATAAATCTTCAAAAAATAAATTTGTGGTGTTTTAAGAAACTAGTTTTTGTATTACCATCTGATATATTCAAATAATCTCTGTGCATATTAACTGGGAAGACTTCATGTTTTTCCTTAGTAGAGAGAAAGAACACTCTTTAGGAGCATTAAGATTTTTATTGTGTCTCAGATCACTTTAACATTGGGACTGTTTCAAGTAAACTGTGCAAAGGAACCAGGCACATGCCCAGTGGAGAGCTCCAGCTAGGTTGTCCTTTACTTCTCGCCAGTATTGCTGGCATTCATCATGTCTGTTCACAAGCTCTCTCAGCCTGATAGACGCTGAAGCTCCACTGCAGGCAAAAGCTGCCACCTCTGTTTCTGGGTCATTTGCTCTACCTTTGTCTGTAATCCTGGTCCTAATGACCCTTTCCTTGACATTGTGCCCTAGCAAAACTGATTCTATCATTTCCAACCTCTGTGAACTTGATTAAAATATAAATCTTTGTTATTCATCCATAAAATAGGAATAATGATACAAATTTGCTAACTCAGATTTTGAGATTGTTATTTGACTTCTTAATGTATAGCAGTGACAGGTCATAGGCACCCAATCACAGGGTACCCCAGTAAGAACCAGATTAGGATGTTTCCTTGCGAGGGGGACCCAGTCTACATTGCTTCTTAATGCTGTTTTCTTTCCCCAAAGGGATTTTACATCTGGCTGGAAGTCATATTTCTTCTAGATGTATGAGTGCAGGTAGAATGAGGAGATGAAGTGAGTTTCTAGAGAGCTCTGGGTATTTGAAAGACTTCCTAGGGTCAGGTCACATCATAAATTATAAAAAATTACAAGGGTTGAAATAGAGGGCACTAGAATTTAAAGTCTATATATTTTCTGATGTTTCAATTCACTTGTGGGCAGGTGCAATTTTTTTTTATATACCCTTTACAATTTTCTGTTTGCTGTTCTCCCTCTTTGTATTCCAGCCCCCACCACTGACTTAAAATTCTCAATAGGTGGGTAAAATGGTTTACACAGAATGGAAGAATTTCTTCTCCCCACTTCAAATTAATGAATTTGATATATGCTGGCAACATATATCTTAAGGAATTGGAATATTTTGATCTTGACAAAGAGGGAAATGGAACCATCCAGCAGCCACTAAATTCTTGGTATGTGCCAAGCACTGTGTTAGGTATTTTACATACAGTATTAATTAAAACTCATATCAACTTTAAGATGCTGGTGTTAATATTTCCATTGTATGGATGATTTTCCAACATTCTGATACTGATAAGACTTGTATATTGTCAAGGTGCAAACAGCTAGCAAGTGACAATGTTGAGATTAGAATTTAAATCTATTCAGTTCCCTGAAAATTCTCTTCTCTGCCCCATGCTCTTCCGAGATTATTTGTAAATTATCATACGGATTATATTGCAGAAATAATAGACTCTAAACTAAGAAAATTTTAGGTAAACAAAATTTCGTTTTGGCCTAGTCATGTGACTTTGGACAAGTTACTTTTCAAATTCCTTGAGATTCATTATCAACGGTGGCATCACACAAGTAACGAAGTAGAAACAGTACTTGACTAAAAACCAGGTGTATTTAAATTTGGGTTCCAGCTCTGCAATTAGCTGGTTGTGTGGTCTTGGGAAAAATCTTCTAAACTGTCTAGACATTTCTTAACTTGTTATTAGTTTTTATGTGTAAAATGAGAGGACTATGGAAGGTTTATTCCTTTTAGGTCAGAAATTTTATTAAACTAAAGGCTTCAATTTCAATAATAATCGTTGTACCCAGATAGGGGAAGACAATTCTAACAGTTCACTAACACAGAACATTTTTCTTTGAACAATGAAATACTCTCCTGGCTGGCCTTAGCTCCAGTCAGATATATTTGCAGAACATCCTTTAGCTTGAAATAGAAATTTATTGCTCAACCATCTGTTACAATTAAGAAAAGGTTTGTAAATGTTTTCTATATATTTGACTAATCATGTTTTAGGGCCCTGTGGGTACTTTACAAATTATATGCTTTCTCTTCATGGCATCATTAAAAATCTGGGATCTGTTTCCAAAAATTTACCAGTTCTCTCTCTTATTTTCTCTCTTCTGTTTTTTCAAAGAAACTTGTTTAGGGTATCAAATGAAACAAAGTAAGCAAATTTGCTTCAAGATGAAGTTGGTCTGTAAAGCAAATGAATTGTATCTAGTGAATGAGTGGTTTAGACACAACTTAGTGCTTGAAGGTAGCAAAGTAAGTATTTGCAATTTGCATTCATTGGACAATGGTCTGATTGGAAACAACCAAGAGGAATTAAGCCATCAAGATCCATCTGCTGAGTGGAATCTCTGGCTCCCCCTCCTAAGAAAACTATTATATAATAAGATGCTTTTCAACCCTTCACTACAAATAACCCACCCATTGGTCAGTACTCAGATTGTTATGCAGGGGGTAAGTTCTGGAACCCCCTCAATTCTACTTGTCTACATCTCAGCTTTATATTGTACCTTGTTTCTGTGTTTTATCTATACTTGCACTCAGGAGAGAAAGAAGAAGGCAGCTATGCTCACCACTATACCACCAACGTGCACGTATGAAGAGTGAAAGGGAGGAATTTCCATTTGGCCTCTGTCCCACTGTATTTCATATTTGTCCCTTCCTTCTCCTGGTCAAGGAAGTGCTTTTTTATGACATGTAATGGGAGAGGTTTTTACAAATTGCTACTCTTAGGGATATTCTCATCTGCTTCTCATGTTCCTGTGTCTACAGTCTAGACTCATACAAAAAGGAAACATGCATATTTGCAAGACACTTGAGGGGCAGACTATGAATGAGGATGATGAGAAGGGATTCCACTTGTGGACAGTTCATTCTTTGGGTCTCTTCTGCTGTACTCCACAACCTCTATAGTAGCCTTTCTTAATCTTTTTACTCTGGAGGAACTATTAAAATAATTATGGGTTTCAGGGAACACCTGCATAAAAATTATCATAGCAATAGTTCAGGGTACTTTAGGGATGTCAGTAAGTAGATATAATAATACTGTAATAATTGCTAATGTACTCTTGAGTAGAGAGAGATAATTTTCTGTGGATCTGTTTATTTGGTCCAATTAGTAGTGGGTTTTTTTTTTTTTTTTTTTTTTTTTTTTTTTTTTTTTTTTTTTTTTTTTTTTTTTTTTTTTTTTTTTTTTTTTTTTTTTTTTTTTTTTTTTTGTAATTTTCCTTCCCCAGCTAGAAAATAAAATCTGTGTAAGCCAGTAATGTTGATACAGGTCTTCTGTTTCTTAGATTTCTAAAAATTTTATCTAAATAGGCCTAAAAGCCTTTGTGCACATTTCTATTACACAGGTATTCAGACACTAACCAATGTGTATTTAAACCAAGGATAACTTCATAATGAAGTTATTATAGCTGGAGAAAAAGAAACCCAAGCAGTCTGTTAAGCCTATTTTAGTTTTTTTTTTTACTTTTCAAAGACTTAGAATCTCATAAGATAAACAATAAGTTTATGTCAAATAAGGGTAGTGACTTCTTTCTATAAAAGGCTGGATAACAGATATTTTAGACTTTGCAAGTGATATGGTTTCTGTTACTCTGATATGGTAGAGTTATTCATTTCTGCTACTGTACAGCAAAAACAATAATACATAAAGAAATCGACATGATTGTGTTCCTACAAACTTTGTGGAAACATGTTTTAACAGGTCAGATTTGGCCTGTGAGCTGTAGCTTGCCTGCATTAAATAGCTAGCTTAAGTTGAATCAGATTTCATTTTTCTAAAGTTAAGCTTGGTAAATTTATAAGGAAAATATGTTAATTAAATAATGCTAGTTACAAAATTGTGAATGTATTGACACGTTGAATATAATAAAGTCATTAAAACCATAAGATTAGATAATATGATAAAATATATAACCTGAAACACAATTTCATGTAAGGCTTTGATAATTATATTTGATAGGGTAACATGTGATCATGTAAATTTTAATCCCAGCTCTACTTTAATTCTAGCAGTTGCAAAACTATTATGTACATATGTTGGTTTCTTACTTTCTTTTATAGATTTACATTACATGTTATTTTTGCAACTGAAAATAAATGATGGTTTTACCTTTTAAATTAAATCTGTGTTTGACTTTTACTGCACAAATCCTCAATTCTGGATGAAACCTGAGATAAGCAGACACATTTCATTTTCAACAGAAATAAGATAATTTTTGTTCTCACTCTTGATTACTGCTAACGAAAAAAACTTGCTCACACATGCCAAAAGTTGAATACTTTAGCACAATGTTCACTGCTTCCCAATGAATGGCAGGGTATCATTTTTTCGTAGAATCTAGAACTTGTTTAAGGCAAGTGAATAAATAGCAACTTGAGTATTGATTCAGTCTGCAGGTTACAAAGTTTGCTTTTATAGTCAAGTTCCCAGGCTGATCAGAAGGTTCAGAGAAGGAATCACATTCAGACATGCTTTTATTTTTCTGTTTTCCTAGGCGGTAGTCAATATAACTTGATTCCATTTCTGCACTCTCAAGTTTCCAAGCAATAGTGGAAACATTACAAAATTTTCTTTTGCAGCATGAAATTCCCTCCCTACTCCCCTCAAATTTGGTTTCCTTTTAACCCAAGAATCTTTCAATTGTGTTTAACCAGTTCTTATGAAGAAAATCTCTTAAGCAGGCTAGTTTCTGCGGCATTATTCTAAGTACCAAAAAAAAAAAAATCCAGCTAATTTTTAAACTACTAGTATTCCTACAGTGTATATTTTAGTGCAAACACCATATCTAAAACTCTTCTCTGCTAAGTCACCACATTTTTACCTTTAGAGAGTATATTTATGTGCTTTTTGTCCAGGTCTTAAAAAATCTTCAACTAACCCGGTCTTCACTAAATATATCTTATCACTTTTGTAGCAGCAGTCAGAAAGTGATGCATTTCATCTTTACTTCCCTGTGAATTGTGTTAGGATTTTCTTGTTTTAACAATTAGATAAATAAACCCTTGCATGGAACCCACCATTGACGTGGCACCATCAGTACAGAGGCCAAATGTAATTTTCCCAAAAATACAACTTTATTTTTTTACAAGTATAAAAGCAAAACATCAAATATGTCTTGACTTGTTTGCTTTGGGCAACTTATTGCAGTTATAAAAATCTTTCTTGAATTTCTCCATCATTTACAAATCTTACAGATGCTATAGCATGACATTTATCAGTGAAATCTGTTTACTCATCCACCTGGATAGAAAAGTTCTTGTTTCTCAGTTTCTTACATAAAACCTATTCAGTATTATATGATATGTCATCGTTGTATTGAATTATATACTTTTGGGAAGTGAAATCTTGTCCATTTCTCCCAGTGAATCTTGTATTATTCACTACAGTCTGGCATTTTTAGTTTCTCACAAACTAACTTTTTATCTTCTCGGCAATATGTTCTGTAGCTCAGTAATGTGATTTTGAGACTTTTCACTGAATGCGACCTTTTCTTGATAAAAGCTCCACTTTTTTTGAAATCCTAAAAAATGTTTAAAATAATCAGCACTTTTCCTTGTCAAATGGCTGTGATTTATCGTCAAGTGTCTAAGATTTCTGGAGGCGTTGCAGCATTTTAACGTGTCTGCCACAGACAACATGCAATGGGCAGACTTCTACCCTCTGTAATCCATATATTATAATATTGACAACAACAGAAAGGCAACAGGAGGACAGTTAAATTTGTCACATAAACATGTAATTTTTTGTAATGAAAAATTTCCTCTGATCACCTATTGCATCAGGAGAGTTGTCTCCCAGGAAGTTAGTTGGAAGCATGTGTGATCAACAGTGTAGGAAAGAATTTAAAAGGGAGTGAACATGAAGAACAGAGATCAGAAGATACAGGAGTTTTAATGGGAAACTTCAGGAAATACACTGCTCACCAAGGCCGTTCAGGGATACCTGGGGAGATGGGCACCATCACCCATGGTTGATGCTCACAAGCTTGGCTTGTTATTAATAATACTGGGGATGATGGTGGTGTTCCCAAACCTCAATTAGGATATTGTAATTAACTGGACACTGAGAAGTTCAGATGGGCAGGCAAAGAAATTAGAGATTATTAAGAGAATATAGTATTCCAGTGGTAACAGATTATCAGGCAACAAGACTGTTGTTAAAGATACACAATCAGAAGAAGGTTAGTATGCATATTCAACGACTGTGAATAGGGTCACCTTAATTGAAAGTCATGCCAGGACTTTTGCCAGGACTTTCAACTTGAACTTTTTGACTGAAGAGGTGGTCGGTTCCTCAGGGAGGAACAGGCAACATGATGGCAGGTACAGTCTGTGAAGTTTTGTCCAAAAACATTTATATCCATTTACTCAGGTGACTGTGTTTTAGGGACAGAGTACTATCTAGGCAATTTGAAGTCTATGGATATAGGGTATGAGTTGACATAATACCTGTAGCCCAAAAGTATTTCATGGATCCTCTTAGAAGGGGAGCCTATGGGACCAGGTAATAAATGGAATCCTTTGAAGATAGGTTTACAGTCAGATTTCTGGTTCTGTGAGTCCAACATTATTATTTGTACTGCAGAGATGGAACACTTGAACATGGGGTACCATATGACCATACATCCAGAAGTCTACTCTACGATTTGGACACTGCCAGGCCTACCCGGTCAGTGAGGTCAGGCAGATGCAGCATTGGTTCATTGTAAGATGGAAATGGTACATATGTGTTCAAGCCCAAGAAGTAATAGAGGATACGAGTAAGTTGTTTTAGCAGTCAGCTCAGGCCCTCACATAATCCAACCCACATTGTTTCCATCTCAGCTTGTACCTAGGGCCATCCAGAAGAAAGAAGAGAAAGCTTGAGCTTGGCTTACACGAGGTCAGATTGATTTGTGAGTGTAAGTAAAGAATAGGGAGTGGTTATAATATAGGCACACTCAGGAGAGGCCTAGAAATACAGTTGTGAGGAAAAATATTCCCAATGAACAGAGGTAATTGGTACACTTGGTCGATCACTCTGTGTGGAAGGAGATGTGGTCTTAGGTGAGAATATATGCAGAAGTGGTAGGTGACCTAACCAGCTGGTCAGGAGCTTTAAAAGGAAAAAGACAAGGAGCTTAGTGAAAAGGTATGTGTTTAGGTATATGAAAGTGGGTACTACATAGGAAAATTACTTGAACAGTGTGGTTAGAAGCCAGATAATTCTGTTGGGTGATTTTTAATACCCTTTTGCTTCTGACTATGGGTAGACTACTGTAGCTACTTTGGTCTTAAAAGGCCATAGTTACTTTGGGAATTTGGATTTTAGTCAGTATTATTTAAGTCACTGAGATAAACAGAGAGTGGATATTTAAAATGGTTAGTGGAGAAGGGAGACCAACTGCTGTACTTTGTCTCATTAATTTCCCTCTTTTAAGTTTCCTCTTTGTAGTCAGGTCAATTGGAACTCAGAGAATTGGTAATCTGAATAAGTATGTAAAAGTGGATTTGCAACATGCTAGAGGTAGGATGTGGCAGCCACAAAGATGTGTTGCTCAGATTTCCTTTCAAGAAAGAATTGGCTGGTCATTTAAGAGGACACTGCACTGCTGAGTTTATGCTGAATTATGGTCACGTTCTTCCTAGGCAGTCCCTAATGAATGACTGTGTGTAGCTGGGTAATAACATCTGGTAGTTTATGTCCAATGAGAGAGTCCTTGATGGGGCATCTTTGTGCCAGTGTGGTCTATTCAGCTGCCTGATATTTTTACCAGACTATGCTATCATCTTAAAATCTTTCAATCTAATATTCCTTTCTTTCCTCTTCCTTTTACAGGTGGTGGACCCAAGCATCATAGCCCATGGGAGGCTGATTTTGGGAGGAAGTGGCTGATGTCATCAGCTTGTCATAGTCTCCTGGGTGCAATACCATGCCCATCAGTTATCATCAACCTCATTTATTTTGTGTAAGACCTGAGAATGGACTCAAACTAGCAAACATGATCTTTTTTTGTACTGTTATTCAGGGTTAAGGACCTCTGATGGAATCACGTGCTTAGTGACTGTTCACGAGCACAGAGTTCCAAAAACCATGTTTAATTTCTTATTCTTAGTCTCAAACTCAAGAATTCACTAGTGACATCTCGTGAAATCTTACATTTCTGAGGAACTGCTCTAGAAATTTCTTCTTCCTCCTAGTCATGTTCCCATATATTCTTCCTATGAATCTCCCTTCTCCTGCTTAAATTGCCACGTTTCCTCTGCTCTGCTGTCAGTCAGGCCTAACCTTACATAGTTTTTGTGAAGGATATAAACAACCTTGCAAGTAAGCCTGTGAGCTTTGAATTTTTATTTCTGTTTCAAAGTGTGCTGGAGGAGAAAAAATGACACCTGATGGTCTACTGAGAAAGGGGAGGAAAGAAAAACCCCATAGATTAATACCATGTGATATAACCCTGTTACATATTTTCAGCAAAAAATTTTGGGAGTCTAGAAATGTTAAGATAGTATTAACTAAAACATTAAATTTTAATGTTGAAACTTCCTTATAACTCTGCCAAGCTTGCATTAACTCCTCTTCCTGCCTCTACATTCACATGACTCTCAGAGTTTTTACATTTTCTCTCCCTCATCTATGTTTTATTTCCTGACAAGTAGGTGATATTTTATCATGCAAAAAAAAAAAAAATAACATGGCTATTTATTTGGTCGATACTTCCACAGCCCATAGTTCATAGTTCGCTGATTTAATGTAAATTGTAGCCCTATCCTATAGAGTTTTCCATTTGTTTTACACCTCAGTATTTGTTTAAAGCATAAAATTTATGATTTTAAACATTTATTTTGCTATAAGTTGTCAAACACAGTGGGCTGAGTGAAAGCAAAAAGCATATTCTGGCAAACAAATGAGTGAATATGGATGATAGCACAGATTCCAGGGAAGAGTCAGTCTTGTAATTAGATCAGAGTTTGTCAATTCACAATTATTTTCCACTCAAATTTTATCAATTTGTCAAAAATTTACATAGTTATATTTTTGGGGAGTATAAGTCACACCTCCATGTGCGCATATGCCTCACTCACCCCATCAAAGCTCTAGAGTCATGATCGATTCCTTTCTCTTTTCTATCCCCTCTCCCTACCTCCTGTCCCCTCAAGTAACCAGTATATTTTTCACAGAGTCTAAGAATTATCTTTGTTGTGTTTTTTGCCAGTTTGTTTTCTTTGGTTCTTTCTTTATATTCCACAAATGAGTGAAATCACTTTCACTTTCCAATTTATGTCACTTAACATAATCACCTTAAGATTTACCCATTTTATTACAAAAAGCACAATTTCATCTTTTTAATAACTGTGTAGGATTCCATTGAGTATATATTCCACAATTTCCTTACCCACACCAACAAAAGGAATTTTAAAAATTCACATAATTTCAATAGATGCTGAAAAAATTTGACAAGATTCAACACCATTTTATGATAAGACTTCCAGTAATATAGGAATAAGATGAACTTACCTTAACATAATAAGGCCACATATGACAAAACCACAAGCAACATCATATTCAATGGTGAAAGTATGAAAGCATTTCCCAAAAGATAAAAAATAAGACAAGGATGTTCATTTTTATCACTACTGTTCAACACAGTATTGGAAGTCCTAGCTGGGAAAATTGAGCAAGAGAGACATCAAAGGAATTCAAAATGGAAAAGAAGTGAGACTGTCACTATTCACAATGACTTAAAATACACAGACAACTCAAAGGTTATACTAAAAACTACTAGAAATAATAAATGAATAAAGTAAAGTAAAGTGGCAGAATGCAAAACCAAACCTATTTACAATAGTATACAAAGGAAGAAATACCTGGAATTAAATTTAACACAGTAGGTGATGTACCTATATTCTGAAAAGAAGATACAAAGAAATGGAAAGATATCTTGGGTTCATGGCCTGGAAGAATAAACATTGTTAAAATTGCTATTTTACCTAAAGCAATTTCAGTGACATTTTTTAATAGAATATATTTCAAGGAAATAGACCAAAACTTTATATGGAACCACAAAAGAAAGCAAATCTTGAGAGAAAAGAATTCTAAGAGAGAAGAAGAAAAATGGAGGTATATTCTTTGACTTCAAATTGTACTATACAGTGATGATAAAACTATGATATTAGAACAAAAACAGAAACACATACCAGTGGAATAGAATAGAGTCAAGAAATAAACTGACATAGCTTTGGATAGTTAACCTTTGATAAAGTAGCTAAGAACATACAAAGGGGAATGGAAAGCCTCTTTAACAATTGGTGCTACTAAAGTTGGACAGACACATGCAAAAAATATGAAATTAGATCATAGCTTAACTCTATAAACCAAAAAGAATTTAAAATGGATAAAAGATATAAGACATGAAACTATAAAATACATAAAAGAGAACATACATGATTCACTCCTAGACATCCACCCCAGAGATGTATTTGGGGAAGCAACCACAAGGGAAACAAAGGCAGAAGTAAACAAAGGGGAGGGACTCTATCAAACGAAAAAGCCTTTTTACTGTGAAGGAAATCACCCCCAAACCAGAAAGGTATCCTACAGATTAGGAGAAGGTATTTGTATATTACATGTATGACAAGAGGTTGACTATTTCAGTCCAAAATATATTAAGAGATCATACAAACAACCCAATCAAAAACAACACAAATGGACACTTCTCCAAAGAAGACATACAGACGGTGCACAGGCACATGAGAAAAATGCTCAACAGCAATTATTTTAAAGGAAATGCAAATCAAAACCACAATATTTTCAACATTTCTATCTACATGTTTCTTATGAGCTTCAACATGTTTTGATATCAGAATATTGACCATGTAGATCTGAGTAGTACTGAAGACTTGAGGTGGAGGGTATTAAAGATATTTTCTCATTATTATTACAGTACATCACAGATTTAGATGTTTTACAAATATATTTCCCACTAAATGTAATGACCCCCTATAAGTGACAGTTAAAAACTTTCTTACCTTGTTTTTTTTGGTGGAAATATATCAAAACAGCATAATACATTGTGCTGATTTTCTAAACTGTTTACACTGGAATTTTTGGTCCTTTTTTGTACGATGACCTGGACTCATCCCTTGTGAAAAGCCTTATTATCCTACACCATGTTCACTGAACTCATATCCCTGAAACACAACCAGCAGGGAGTTTCTCACCTTGAAACTTTTGCTCTCAGTTTCTGGCTTCTTACATGCAGCAGTGGGCGAGGTACAACAGAAAGAAATCCCAAATCTTATTTTTCTTTCTGTTCTGAGGTCAAATGCTGATGTCAGCAAAAGAGGTAAGCCTTATTTCTTCTTGAGCTCCAAGGCCATTTGAACTTTCTCTTTTCGCAGGATAAGACTCCCCAAGGAAATCTCAGTCCTAGGAAACTGAGCTTTCTCTCTTCTGAGATTTTCCATGAAAATCTCAGTTCTCATGTAAACAAAATTTTATACCTAACCTTACAGTTTTACAAGCAGGGAGGAACTTCTGTTAATCCTAGGTTGAAATAACTAAACTGTTTTCACTTACATTCATTTTCCTCTGTATGACACAGGTACTATGTTTGTGTGCATTTTTGAAACACTGGCATAACAGTTCCTTGGGCACTGGAATGAGATGTTGAGGAGAGCTAGAAAATGGCACTAGAGATAGTCAGAAAATTTGGGAAAAGCTGCAAACACTGTTATGTGTTTCTAACATATTTAGTCTTTTTGTTACCCCAGTTGAGAAGCACTCAAGCATGGGGATTGGAGGCATGCTCTGTTGTAAATTACTAGGTAAAAAATCTTATAGTTTTATATTCAGAAAACCTGGGATCTTGTCCTGGTTTTCCTGTACAAAGAAAAACTGATGTTTAACAACTGAGTTTTGTTGAGAAGATTAGATGATCTAATGTGTGTGAAACTTTGAATAATGTAAATTGTTATAAAATTGTATGGTGGTATTATTAGTAGGGAGCACAGGGGTAGGTATTCATAGGATGGCAGCAGAAGGGAGCACCCATTTTTCTAGAAACTTCCTGAGGAAGAAGACATTATTAAAATGTTCAAAACCTAAAACATACATGGGAATTGATTTTACTGGGATGTGTGGTTATTACATGTATTAACAGAGGCTCTCAAGTTCCACTTACTTTCTTGTACTCCCTGAATGGTTAATGTAAGTGCTTACATTACATCTGGCAAGTCTTACCTCAGCAGGTCCAGCGGTTTTCTGGTGCTCTGTGTTATGTCAGTGACTAGGGTGCCATCCTCATCTGCAATAATGGCCATTTCAGAGTCAGTGAAATGGAGTAAAGGAAGCTTCAGGCATTCTTCAAGGCCTACCCCTTTCACATCAGCAGAATTTACCAGCATATTTCTGCATTTGAAGAATAAAAAATCACCTTGTGTTAATAATGTTTATTCTTCATCTCTATTATCTACATTGTATTTAGTTCTCTTGCTAGAGAATCCCTGAAGGGAGATTCCCTGCATAATCCCTGAATATTGATATTCCAGCACCAAAATCACATCTAAATGTCTAAGATTAGGAAAGGGATATGAAGAAAAAAAATCTATTATTTATGAGCTCCAGGAGATCAACTTCAGTAAGGAAAACAAATGTCTAAGCAAATAGCTAGAACATTTAGAATAGTTAGAACACTTAGACATTACCAAATGTCTAAGCAAAAAGTTAGAACATTACTAAAATAGTATGAAAATGATGTGCAAATCCTATTTTGCTTCAACTGGAAAGCTCAGTGAGGATTCCAGTATGGTGTGATACCTGAGTAGAGTCTTAAAGGATAAGCAAGTTTCAGCTGTTCTAGGTAGAGGGGGAAGCATGAGTAGAATGAATAGAAACATACAGTGCAAGGTAGGGAGTAATGAAAGATACAATCAGAACACAAGACAGGGGATTCAAAATGAAGGGTTTATGCCATGTGAGGAACTTGAATTTTATCCAGCAGTCAAAAGAGTTACGGAAGCGTACTGCGTACATACTGTGGTGTAGTTGTATTGAGTTTTTGAAAACAAATTTTGGCAATCAATCAATTAATTGGTAAATTTGAAGGGAATGTGATTGGAAACCTGTTAACAGGCTCTTTTAGTAATTTCAGAGATAAAATTTGAGCATGTAGCATTTTACATGTTACTTATATTTTTATTATATATTTAAATTACATAAAATTATATATACAATTTTAAGGCAGAAACTTTTTTCTTCCATTTTGCATGTATACTATGCATATATGGAATATTTTCAAAATATAGGCATATTGGAGTCCCTGAGAAAGCTGGGTCAGGAAATCTGAATGGTTTCAGGGACAGCTACATAAATTTTGAGAACAGTGCAGAGATATTGCTAAAATAGTTAGTCATTCTGCCACCCACTTGAAAATGACTCATGCGCTGGTGCTGGGAGTATGCTTAGCTGTCAACGTTTAGGTGGAAAATACCACTGAATTTTATATCAAAAGTCTGTCTCACTGTTATTGACACTTGGAATATAATGAATTTTTATTATGATGTTAAATAATGGGGAACTTTTCTTCTATTAGAGAAAATGAATTGAAACCTTAGGACAGTATTAACATGATCTCTGTTCATTAGTTTCTCTGAAGTGAGTTATTCAATTAAATGATTAATAATTTCAATTGCTAGTCATCCAAGGGACATCATGCTTGACTACACTTTTCGTATGATATAATCATTACTTATGACTAGGGCTTTCTCCTTCACCAAATAAAATTTATGATGTTTACTCAGGTGTACTCCAGCATGTAGGTAAAGTCACAGAATATGACAAGATATGTGAGAAAGTCAAGCAGTTACTGTCTTCAAAGTGTCCCTGTGGGAAACCTGGTATTTCTTGAGGTGTAACATTTCACATTTTGCTTATAAGTGATAATCTCAAGCTGCCATAGTACCTTTCTGTATGTGATTATTTCACATTAATTGGAAAAACTTTGAATGTGATTATAAAAAAGATAACACAAGTGTCACCTCTTCAAAATAGATGGATATGAAATGCTAATTCTGGAAATGATTTAGGTGAGAGACAAGATGCTAGAATTAACCCCTAGTCACACTACTACTCTTAACCCCTAAGGGCCTTGGTTTCCTCCTATAGTGGGTAATAAAACCAACCTTGCCAATGAGGTACAGTATTTAAAGTCCCAGTTTGGCAAATATCAGATATTCCATTACTACTTTTTATTCTTTGCTGTCACTTTCTGATAATTGATGTCTTTTCCTCTTCATCATGCCTTCTTTTTCAGTTGTCTTGTCATCTCCTTTGAGCTTACTGATGTAGTCAGTTAACTTACTCTAGTCTGTAGTCAGAAATGACACGTGGGGCACCCTTTGCTTTCTATCTATAGTATTAACTAACCTCATTCAGTTCCAAGAACATTCTCAGTGTGCTCATGACTCCCAAGTCTTTATCTGCAGTCATTATTTCCTCTAGTAACTCTGGATTTGTATATCTAATTGCATACTTGAAATCAGTACTTGGATGCCTGATAGACATTTATCTATTAAATAAATGTTTATTGGGTATGTACTATAATTGTAGATGCTTGAGGATATAACAATAGGGAAAACAGATGGAATTCCCTCTCCATATGTTTATGCTCTACAAATGATAAATTATACACTAATCAAGATAAATAAATAATATGATAGTAATAAGTTCTATGGACAAAATAAAACAAGTGAAATAGATATTTATTACTGTATAACATACTATCCCATAACTTAGTAACTTAGAACAAAGCATATTTATTATCTCACAGTTTCTGTGAATGAGGAAAATAGGCATTGCTTAGCTAGATGGTCTGGCTTCAAGACATCCATGAAATTTCTTTAAGATATTTATGAGGCCTGCAACCATCCAAACACTTATTTCAGCAGTAAGATCTGCTTCCAAAATGGCTCCCTCATGTAGTTATTCACAGGAGGTCTGAGTTGTATATGATAGAGAAAATTATATACCCTATGTAAAATGGAGTGATCAAATATATGTTGAAATATATATGGAATTAAATAATATCTAGTCTTTAAAATAATATTTACAAAGAATGTTAAAGGAAAAAAGGAACTATAAATTTCTATTTAGTATATAAATATGCAAACATGAAGACAAAATATATTTTAAAAATTCAATAATAAAATATTTCTAAATTATTTCATATTGTCTAAATTTATAGGGATATTGAATTTTTCTGCTTCTTTTCTCAATAATTTTATTTACCTGAGAATTGTTGTAAAATGGCCTATTTGTTTCTTTTTTTTCCCCCAGAATCAATAAAGTATATTTTTTCTTTAAAATCCAAGTCCTGGGTGTACAGTGGCAAGATTTCAACATATATGTTAAATGACTGAATCAAGAGGAGAGTGCTATTGTTTATTTAAATATTTAGAAAATAAAGTAGTAGGATGGT
>PVIJ01014950.1:0-38475 GCA_004024925.1 Scalopus aquaticus
TCCCAGCCTGCGTGCCGAGTCTCCCTCGCGCGTGCCCTCAGCCCTTCCTTCTCGCGAGCCGGCAGGGCTTCTCATGACGGCAGGTGAGGGGGCAGCCCCCGAGGAGGGGTAGGGGTGTCCCCAGGCCAGCCATGCCTTGGGGTCCTGGGAACACTTGGGACTGGGCGTGGGTTGCTTTAGAAGGTCCATGAGCTGAATTTGCTCTTCGAAGTGATGCGCCGCCTGCTCCTCGGTCCCCCGTTCCTCATCGACCCCGCAACCCCCGGCAGCAGCGGTCCCAGCAGACCTGTGATTGTGAGGCGGTGCGGGCGCGTGCCCGCGCTTTCTCTCCTGCATTTAACTCCCGACTGCAGACGCCACCCTGTGGTGATGGGCCCGGCTTTGCAGCTGGGACAGCCTGGAAGTGGAGAGTCCAGTCGTGGTCAAGCTCAGTGGGTCAAGGAGCGAGTCTCTGCTCTGAGCCCAGGCTCTGATCTCGGCCGTCTTCCCTGCCCGGCGAGTGGAGGGAGCTGCGCATGTGGATGTTCATTGCTCACGGCTCTCCCGACCGGAGGTTCGCTGGGAGGGCGACCTAATGACGAACAGCGTCGCCCCTCCACGCGTCCCCAGACGTCATGTCTAGGATTTCACGTCAGCCTGGCTTAGTCTGGCCACACAGCACAGGCAGGCGTGAACTCTGTACATGGTCTCTCTGATCTCTCCCCCGTGGTTTGCCTGCAGTCAATTCAGGGTTACAAATGTTCCAAGACTTGAGGTACTGGTTGAACCGACTCATGCATTTAAATAAATTGGGCAAAGAAGCAATTCGTGCCAGTCTAAAGTCTCTAAGTCCCTTAGGAAAACCTTCCTCAAACAATGCAGGTGTCAGAAATAGGTCCATAAAGTGTCCATCATTTCTCTCCCCTCTGCACCCATGGCCTCTGTACCGTCCTCCACCTGGACACCCAGAAATAAGGAACTCAAAAGATCAGGGCTGGCTATTGATTTTACAAAAGCAACTTTTGTCCTTGCAAGTCATATTACATCACGGACCTCCCTGAAGTTCTTATAGGTCAAATTATGACTAAAAAACCAAAAACCAACATATTCTGGGTTTTGCAAAGAGAAATCCCACACAGGTGGTGAGTTTCCTGAAAAGGACAAAGGATTGGAAGGTACAGTGAAATCGCAGCCGCTCACCTGCTGGGTGGTTTTGAATGAATTACTTCGAATGTCTTTGAATCTCCATTTCTTCACCTGTAACTCCAGATAATGCTCGTGACCATGTCCAAGTCTCAGAGGTTTACTAAGATGATCCAGTGAAATGAACCCACTAAAAAGCTGTTGCAAATCCTGAAAGTCCTTGCAGACAGGGCGTTTTATGACTTACATGTGCATATCCCACTCAGGGCTGTTTTAACATCAGGAGTTTATGTCAGCATCCCGGAGACCTGCAAGCTGCGTCCTCCCTCCATTCTCCGTCCAGCTGGACACACGACTCCAAAGGGGTACAGGGGCCTCCCAGCTTCTCTTGCAGGAGTGTGGCCACTTGGGCATGCTCTGCTCTTGAGGTGGCAGAAGGTGTGACCTCTGGGCTCTTTAACTGGACAGGAGAGGCCGCTCGACGTCTTTCCCTCCACAGGGGCTGGGATTTGCGGTGGTGTGCGCCATCTTGGACTGTGTTCACCTTAGCAATGCCCAAGAGAGGTGGAGCATCGAGGCAGAAGGTGGGTGAGCCTGCTATCTTTGCAGACTCGAGTCTCCCCAACCCAAACATTTTGACAAACGAGAACCCAGCCTCGATCTCGCTGAGTCAGTGGGGTGGGCGGGTCTCCCTTTCATCTGGGGCCCACACTCACCAGGGGAGCAGGGCCCCTAAGAGACTCACATCGTCTGTCTTGGCACAGAGCAACGCGGGGAGCGGAGCTTCCTGGTGGAGAGCCAGGGACGATTCAGGTGATGTGTTTTATCCTTAAGCCTCACTGCTTCCTCCCAGGGTGGAAAATTAAAAGCATGATGGATGAGGTGTCTTTGCCATTTAGCTGCCCTAGTTTACACACCGCCGGTGAGAAAATACTGCACATGAGCTGGAACAAGTAAGGAATAATAAGGACCACTTATGAAGAATTAATGTGATGTGGAAAACAGAAGGAGAAAGTTCCGCGGTCACCCGGGAAAGGAGGGGGGACAGGCTACAGGACCAGTCATCGCTATGCCTTTGGGGAGCGCAGAAGGAGGAGTCTGGGGACTCATATGAAGTCATTAGGATAATCCCGCTGCGTTAGAGACTGCCTCTTACCCACACAGCCTTTCCCCCATAATAAATGCAGCTGTGCTTTCTCCTGAAACAAACCCCAAAGGGTTTTGCCTACTTCGACTGTCATTTCAGAATGGTGGTCTGAGGGGTCGAGGAGGTCTGCAAGGTACAGCCCGGGTCTCTGGCCTTGAGGAGGAAGACTCTTAACGGAAGGCGGGACAGACTTGAATTCTGACTTTGACCGGAGTACTAGTGCCCTTCGGGGAAAGACAAAAACACTTCTCCATGCTCTGGCACGCACTGCCCTCCCAGTTCCTCCATGTCCCCGCTGGGCTTCTGGGCACTGGTGCAACCATCTCGGGTCATCTCTGAGCGAGGGCGCCCTCTTGGGTCCCTGAGCGAGGGCATCATTTGTGTCCCTGAGCAAGGGCGCCCTCTCGGATCACATGAGCAGCACAGCCCCTGGTGGCACCAGAACGACTGGAAAGAAGCCGTCTGGGCTTCTGAAGGTCTTGCCAAGCAGATGCGCCAACCCACTCCAGACGCTTATGTGTCAGAAAAATAACATTTCCTTTAATTTATGCCTTCAATAAATGTCTTTTAGAGACAATTGATCTAGACCCTAAGAAATACCGACCTGATGGTGGGCTCTTCAATACCACACACCTCATTTTCATATTCTGGCCAGCGTCGCGACCGAATATTTGTGTGCTCGCTTCGTTATTCTCCAACCTTTCAAGCGGACAACGAATTTCACGAGGCGCAAGCCTGTCTTTCTTAGGGACCTTGATGTGCCCGGCGTCTGGCAGGCACTCGGCTGTTTACTGAACATAAATACAAGAAGCAGGCCCCACACCGAGACGCCCTAACCGGGGTTACGTAACCGCAGGCTCCTCACGGTCCAGGTGAGGGCTTTCGGGACGTAGCACTTGGAGGCTCCTCCGTCCCCGGGCCGCTGGGGCAGAGTCTGAGGCTTTCTGACCCCAGCAGGCCCCGCGGCACCGGCAGGACATGCCAAGATGAAGTACGGCTGCGTCTCCTCACGACTAGGACGTCCCAGGCTGGGCAAAGCTGTGATGTTCTTGCCAGCTGGAAGGACATCTTACAGAAGCATCTCTGGGTCCAGCGGTGCTGCTGCAACACAGCCGAACAAGCTGCTCCTAACCCCGAGGGGGCAGCACGTCCCGCTCCTGGATCACTGCTGCTGAGAGAGCCGCAGGGGAGGCGTGGCAGGGCTGGGAGTGCCACGGAGGTGCTCGGGGCTCCCGTCGTGGCACTGGGGTGCTGTCCCCCCAGCCGCTCCCTGCTGCGGGCCTGTCCCTTTTCTGACAGCGGCCAGCTGTGCTGACAACACTCTGCTCCTCGGAGGAGCCGCTGGTCCCGATTCCTTCTCTGTCATCTGCAGACAAGATAATTCAGCGCCACACACGGTGCAAAGGTCGCGTGTGAGTATCCCCTCGGCTCGTGCTGAGTCCCGGCTCTGTGCCGGCACCTGCGAGAGCAGTGAAAACGCAGGGGAGGTGCCCGCCTGCCCCGACGGAGCTCACACGGGGGCGGGGAGGGCAGGGGCAAACACATGGCGCAGTCACGCTGGCACGTTCCAGAAAGGAAGTGAGGCAGTGGTGGGCGTGAGTGTCCGCAGACAGCCCCTCTGGGAAGCGGACGCTCCGCTCAGAGCGAGAAGGCTGCAGTGGAGGGACGGGCAGGGCGGGGGGCGACGGGACACGTGCGAGTGAGCCCAGGGAGGGGCGCTGGGGCCCCGCAAGCACCCGGAGGTCGTGTCGGGGTCGGGATTTGACTGTGGGGGCCCTGAAAGATCGAGGCCACATGAGGCCCCAGGACTTGGTCCACGTCTTAAAGAGGACACGTTGGCCAGGAATCACGAGGGGACACTCCAGGAGCATGGGGTGACCCCTGTCGCATGGTCACTGTGTCCACTACCTCCTTGTCCTCTGACCGGCTCTCCTGCACACCGTCCCCTTGGAGTCCTGCTGCGACACCGTGGCCGTGTCCGTCTTTCTTTCTGGCCAGTGGCATCCGTGGCACTGGGAACCCGCCTCTTGACCCCATCTGTTCCCCGGGCACGGAGCCGGCCCAGCCCCAGCCGTGGTCAGCATCACGCCCAGCGTGGTTCTTGGGCGGATGCCCGAGGGGCCCGCTGGACCAGAGGTTGATTCCATCTGCCTGTCCAAGCCCCGGCTGCTTTCCACGATGGCCACGCCAGGAACATTCCCAGAAAAGCCGCTGCTTAGCGGGAGACACTGGGGACGCAGCGGGGCCAGCGGGGGACCCAAGAGCCTGGGACGGGCCTGCACGCCGGGCGCCCTCGGGAAGCTGGCTCCCGGACTCCTCCTGAGGGCTGGGGGCACACGGCCCCCATGCCCGGGCGCGGCCAACTCCCTGCCACCTCTGTGGCGTTGAGTGCGCTGGGCTCGGCTCTGCATCCCAGCAGGCGCACAGTCCCGCCAGGGGGCACAAGACAGGCCGTCGACCCCGAAGCAAACAGGCCGATTCCGGCCCAAGCCTGAGCGGCTCTGACCGGCCGGGCCCTCGCTGGCTGGCCACGCTCCCCGGCCTCGGTGCTTTGATCCGCCGGTGGCCTTAGAAATGGGAGCACGTTTAGGGGCTGGAGGTCATCGGTCACTGGATTCTGGCTGTCCTAGGAAAGTCCCGCACCCCCGTGCAAGAAGCTGACGCCTCCCTCCCAGCCTGTCCCGCTCCTGCCCCACCTGTCCTGCCCCCTTGCGCTGCAGCCTCCGCCCTGTGGCCCGGCTTCTGCGCAACCCTGGTGCGGAGCCCCCATTCCTCTCTGGACGCTCCTCTCTGGGCGGAGGCCGCCCGGTGCCAGGAGTGCTGGGCTCCTTGGAGGGGGTCTGCTGGGCGGGGTCCCGCCGGCACAGAGCTCGGCCCCTCCATGCGGTGGGGTCCCCGGGCAGTGAGGGAGCACGACGGCCTCCAGCAAGCACAGGGAAGCCTGAAGCGGAGCCGGTGCGTCCTCGCCGCGGACAGCGGCCAGGGCCCGCGGCCAGACGGCCAGACAGTGGTGAGACTGAGAGGGCGCGGGCCTCGGGGTCGCCCACCTCCCCTTGCCCCGTGAGTCCGCCTCTGCAGGGGCCACAGTCCCCTCGGACGCGCGGCATTAAGATAACGGTGTCTGTGCGGGTGTGTGTGTGTGTGGGTCAGCCGCCCCTGCCCCGCCCCCCACCCCGCCCCCCAGCCCAGATCTCGGGGGGCGGAGCCAGGAGCGGACCAAGCATCGGTGCGGGAACAACCTGAACCCCGCCCAGCGCTGTCAGCAGCGGGATCAAGGAGAGTTCTGGAAACCTCAGGACAGACAAACTCCTCAGGGTGAGCCTGTCTCTCCCTCCCAGGGGGCTCGTCCTGATGGTGACAAGAAGGGCTATTTACATACATAAATTCACCGTTAATTAACACATTCCCTTTTATTTGCATAATCTTGGGGCTAATTAGACTTTACTTATTTGATGTGGGAGATTTAATCTGGCTCTGCTCCTCCGCCTTAACCGGAGACCCCACGGGCATTTCCTTAGGGTCACTGCCCCCGCCCCTACCCCGGGGTCAGACTAAGTCCGGGGTTTAAGGGTGGTGGTGGACCCCTAAACTGTCCGGGAGCCAGGGGTTTTTGCTGGCTGTTCACAGAGGAAGGGCTGGGTGGGGGTTTGATAAAAGCGCTGAGTGTTTCCAAATGAAATGGAGAATTTTTCTGGCAGCCTCTTCCCTGAGTACCGACCCTTTAAGGACAAACACGAGGATGCACGCGTTTCTGAGAAGTCACCTGAAGCCAAAGAGAAAGGACGATGCGGGGGTGATTCGCGGAGCCTCATCTGGGAGAATAAGACGGTGGAGGCAGCTCAGTGCCCCAAAGTATGAAGCCGTCAAAACGTTTATGAAGCATATTTGATGCCCAGCGTCGGTGTTTTGATCAAGGTGAGAGCAGATTAAGAACCCGAATGGGCGCAGGACGATGCGGCTGCGAGACTGACCCGCCCAGGGCCCGCGCGGGCACCATAACTGAGAGCTCGGGAGAGAAGGCCCCGCGCCGCAGTGTCCACTGGCGGGACCTCGAGACGCGGCTCCACCTTTGCTTACGTCTTGGGGTTTAACAGACAGCCTGCGACGAGGGTGGTGACTGTTGAGCCCCGAAAACGGCCGCTCTGGGGAACAACCCAGATGTGGGTGCAGGCGCTGCTTCCCTCCGGCATCTCCCTCAGCAGGACCCCTAAGGCGCGTGCAAAGGGGGAACCCCCCTGGCCATCAGGGCCGGAGATGACCAGCCCAAAGCGGCAGGGGCCGAGCAGGCAGGCCCTGCAAAGCGGAGCGGATGGCACAGCTCCGTCCTCCTCGAGACCGCAGCCGCCCCCGCGCCGCAGCGCCAGGGGCCTACACAGCAGGCTGCGGGTCAACAGCCCCCCCAGCCGCCTCCTGGAGGCCCCGCCCACGGCAGGCGCAGGCGGGCGGGGTCCCGGCCCGGTGGCGGCGCAGCAGCCGCTTACCTGTTGCGCGCGCTGGGCCCCAGACGCCGGCACACCAGGGTGGCCGTGGTCAGCTTGCCGACGCCGCCCACCTCCTGCTGGACGTCCCACTGCCGGGGCTCGCCGCTCCGCGTGCTCAGGACGTTCACCCCCTTCTTCACCTTGGCCCTGCGGGGGACGGGCGAGAGCCACTGGTTAGAGCTGGCCGGCGCGGGCGTGCCCTGGGCAGCCCCTGGCCTGTCTCTGCCTCCCGGATTCTCCCGCGGGCTGGCACAGGCGGGGCGCGCGTGCGTGGGCGGGGTGCCGGAGGACTAGGGAGCCGGGGAACTCGCGTCCAGATCTGGGGGAGGAGGAGGGGAGGGCCTGGCGCCCCCTAAACCACGGGGGAGAGAGCCGGCCAACTCTCCGTGGGGACTGCCCTGCAGGGGCTCGCGACGATGTCCGGGCGTTTTGGGCTGTCACAGCGTGGTGGGGGTGCTGGCTGCTGGAACGGACCAGGAACGCCACTGAGCACCCCACAACACTCACGCAAGGCATGGGGTCAGCAGGACGGGGGGAGGGAGCTGTGGGGTTCTGTGGACCTTCCCTCCTCTGCCGTGGGGGGCTAACACGAGCCTCGCAACTACGCCGCCATGAGCGGGGCAGCCAAGCAGGGGAAGGGCAGAGTCTGGCGCCCCCGGTGGCCGGTGGCCCCGGCCGCTGGGTGACCGCCTGGCCTCCCGGGCGCTCGGCGGACACGCTCAGCAGGGGAGCCCACCCGAGGCCAAGCCCGCTGGGGCTGCTCGCTGGAACGGACCCCCAGCAGTACGCCGCCGGCACAGTCTTGGCGGGTTACAGACGTCGGCGGTCCTCTCCTCGAATCCTCTCCCAGGGAGTGAGGGGGCGGCGCTGGGCGGACCCCGACCCCCGCGGAGGACTCCGGCAACCGGAAGCAGAGGGACGAGTGGGGAGAGACTTCAGAACGGGGACACTGGCTGCCTGTGATGCTGGGGCGCACCAGGACCCCCTCCTTGGGGTCGGCACCCCCCGAAGGAGGGGGGCGTGAGGACCCCGGAGGAGCTACGTAAGAGGAGCCCCCAAATGGAGTAGGTGGAGGAGGAGCCCCTGGCCGGGGGAGGGTCAGGGAACAGAGGTCTCCAGCCGGGGACGCTGCCGCAGTGGGCTACCCCAGGCGCGGTGCGCATGCGCTCGGGGCCGCGGAGGCCCCGTTGCCCCAGGGGGACACGGACCGGCAGGGCCCCGGTGCTGCTGAAAACCGCTCTTTGCTTTGCACCGCTGGGGACTGACGAGAAGTTGGAGAGTCCTGCGCTCACCCGCGGCCCCCAAGCCCGGGCGCAGGAGCCCAGCGTGTGGTCGAACCAGGAGGCGCCCGGGGCGCCCAGGGCCCTCAAGCCCAGACCCCGCCCGAGTCACCGGGTCACGCGGTCTCGGCTTCGACGCAACGTTCTGCGGCGGCGCCCCGTGTGCAGACTGCGGGTCATCGCACCCGGGGACACGGGCGGTCGGTCTGAAAGCGCCCCAGGCTGACCCCGGGCGACGCTGCCGGTCAGGCCTTTGCTGCCACGGCCCGTCACCTGGAGAGCGTGACCTGCGCCGACGCCTCCGGTACCTGCAGAGGTGCAGCCTCCGTTAGTCGTGCCCCACCCCCACGCGCGCCCCGAGAACGGGGCCCAGAAGGGGAGGGGTGAGCCCCCTTGCAAACCCAGCATCCAAGTCTGACTACCCTAGGCGGCAGGGCCCGGCGGCGGGCGCTGGTCTTCGGAGCGGCCACGTCGTACCTTAAAATGCTGAACACGGCGCCTTGGCCACAGGGAGACAGGGGCCCTGGCGCCCCGCCCCCACGCCCCCCACCTGCCTCCCTGAGACCCCGCAGAGGACTCGGCTGGAAACTGGGTTTTCTGCCTTTGGCGTTTTCTCAGCCTCCCCGTTCCACTGAAGCTACAAATTGCTCTTTCCGCTGGGTGGTTCCAGAGTCTTGCTGTGGGGGCTCCATCTCGGGGGATCCCCCGCCGGGGAGGGTGCGGCAGAGGCTGGGAGGCTGGTGTCGTTGGTGAGATGCTCTCCTGCGGGGCTCGCGGTTCCGCCTGCTCCAGGAGCCAGCTGCTGCGGGAGGCGGACCCCGCAGAGGTCCTGGCACGGGCGGCTGTGGAGACTCGGCGCGGCGGGCCAGCCCCGGGGACGCCCAGCCTCTCTGGAGGGGTGCGGTGCCAGGTGGCCATGTGTCCCTGAAGCCCAGCGTGTCCCGATCCTGCAGACCGTGAGCCCTGTGTGCTGGGGACAGCCCTGGGCACAGGCGTGGCCGAGGCGGGCGCCCGCCCACGGAGTTCCCCACTGGGGGAACTCAGACACCGTCGGCATTCGCCACGCTCACCACAGCCCTTCCACACCACGATGGACGCGTCCACTCAGCCTGGCCGAGGCCCTGCCTGGGGAGCCCCAGTATTGCCTGGGGAGCTCCAGTCCTTCCCGGGAGCCTCAGTGTTGCCTGGAGAGCCCCAAGTCTTGCCTGGGGAGCCCCAGCCCTGCCCAGGGAACCCCAGCATTGCCCAGGGAGCCCCAGAATTGCCTGGGGACTCCAGCCCTGCCCAGGGAGCCCCAGAATTGCCCGGGGAACTCCAGTCCTTCCTGGGAGCCCCAAGTCTTGCCCGGGGAGCCCCAGCCCTGCCCAGGGAACCCCAGCATTGCCCAGGGAGCCCCAGAATTGCCCGGGGAACTCCAGTCCTTCCCGGGAGCCCCAAGTCTTGCCCGGGGAGCCCCAGCCCTGCAGGCCACCGACACGTTTACAGATGCTGTTTGGTTGCTCAATGAGGTGCCAAAAGAATGCACCGTCTCTACGAAACACGCTGTCTCGGGAGCACAGGGGTGATTAAATGCTCCTTAGAGAAAATCAATGCCAAGTGCAAGCGCGAAGGCAGGAAGCCTAATTCCCACTTCTCTCGGGTGCGCTGTGCTCTCCGCCGGACGTGGTCTCTCCAGGGCGTCTCCAGGCTGCTGACGGGAGTGCGGGGGGGCCCAGGGCAGGAGCGCCCGGAGAAGGGGGGGCACATGGAGGCAGCCGCTCCCTGGGTGCGCTGGGCTTCCCCCAAGCCCACGGGCTCAAGTGCCACGTCCCAGTTCTCAGCACACGGCCTCGTGTGGCGGGGAGGGGCCTCTGCCCCCAGGACTGGTGCCTCGCGGGAGGGGAGGTGGCGGACGGGCATCTGGGGCCCCCAGGCGCCACGAGGGAGGCCGGACAGGCGCCGCTACCTGCTGGACGCACAGCTGCTGGAGCCCCGCCGGTCGGCGGCCGGGCTGACCCACGCAGTGTCGCGTCAGAGCAAGGGCCGCCCGCGAAGCTGCGTTTCTGCTTTGCAGGCCCGACGCAGAGTCACCCGCACGCGTGTGGGAGCCCGTGGAGGCGCTGTGTGGCCCCGCGGGGAGGGACGGGCCAGAGCGAATGACACGTCGGCCGCCGACAACAGTTTGGGGGCAGGGAGAGCTGGGAGAGAACAAGGTGCAGCCTGAAACGCGGTGCTGGCCACCCACCCGCCCCTGGGCACCCCAAGGAGCAGGAACCCTCCACAGGCTCCGCGGTGCTCCCCACAGCCGAGGCGGACATGCATCCACCTGACCCCGTGTGACGCCTGGTCCAGGAGACTGGCCTCACACCACGGACGCCACTCAGCCAGAGGGCAGACGCGATGTCACCGCTTCCGGCACGGGATGGGGGCAGGGATGAGGTGTGACGGGAAAGTCGGGGCAGGGACAACCAGACGTTCGCATCACGGCCGGTCCGGCGATGCGGAATAGAGACCAGCATCCCTGACAGATGAAGAGAGAACCCTGAGGCTGGGCCAGGGGAGGAGCCTCTCGGGGTGTCGGGAGGCGGGTGGAGAACGACACAATCGCTGCGCACGAGAACAGCCGGCCCGCTGCCCCTCCCTCCGCCGACGCTGCCCGGCACCGACGCGCGGAAGCCCCCAGCCCACACACCTGCCCGGGGGGGCATTTTGCAAGGGGTGGTCGCAGGCTGTGAGGGCGCAACACCCCATGCTGCTCTCCTACTGGGGTGAAACTTGTGGATCTATCTCCGCGTTCACCTGACGGCAGTCTGTCTACAAAGTTAGCATGGTGGGGCCGGCACGGGCTATTTCAGGTGCTGTCTGCAGGTGAGGTCTACACGGACTCCTTGGGGCTTCCCTGAGGTCCCCCTCAAATTGCTGACATAGTCACCTGCTGCCTGTATAGCACCGGAAATCAAGACAGTTAATATTTTTCTCTCAATGAGCTCCCTCCCCCTTTTCTACTTTAGCAAAGTCATTTCAAAGTGGAGCGATGGATCATTTCTCAAATGCAAAACAGTCTAGTTCCGCTCGGCCACATTAGCACACAGACACGGTGGTAACATTTTAAAAGTCTGTTCATGGATCTCAAGAGACGCTCATAGGATGCTCCGAGCATCCTACCACACTCGGGGAGGCGTCGGCAATCCTGGAATTTGGGGCTTCAGAATCTTCTGTCACAAGTGCTGCGTGCACAGAGCAGGAGTGGGGCCGGCATTGGGGGTCCTGCTGAAGGGGCCCGTCCTCAGGGTCAGCTGGCCTCTGTCCCCGCACCCGGCTCAGCCACGTGAACGCAACGGCCCAGCCCCCAGTGGCTTCCCGAGCTGGGGTCGGCCGAGCTGCTGGTGGCCTTTCCCAGGCGAGAGCTGGCTGGAGTGCCGGGACCCCCTCTTTCGTCCCTGCCAACGACTGCCGGCCTGACCTCGCCCACCTGGCCCAGGGGCTGGTTCAGGCGCTGCAGGCTCCTGAAGGCGGGTGGGAGTGTGTGCACGGCGTGCAGGCGCATCTGTGTGCCTTGTGCACGGCCATGCGTGTGCCTGAGGCCCGTGGATCTGCGTGCCCGTGTGCCCGTGTGAGTGTGTGGACACACCTGTCACAGGCACTCCTGTTACATAAGTGTGTGTGCACGCCCACCTCTGTGCAGGTATGTGAGTGTGCCTGGGCGTGCACTCGTGTGCACAGACACGCATGTGCTGGTGTGTGCGAGCGCCCAAGCCCAGCCCTTTGCCCCGGGGGCGCCCCAGCCGCCTGCCTGAGACGCCGTGCTCAGCTTGCAGCCTGCGCCGCTGCCGCCAGCCGGCGCCTCTCCCTCGGTCACCAAGAGCCCCACAGCCTGCGCTGCCCCCTCCGCTCGGCTGACCCTCAGCGCCCCTCCTGCTGCCCCCTCAGCTGCCGCCAGCCTGCCTCTGATCTGGGGTGCGCATGGACATCGCTTTGCCAGCAGTTCACCCCGTATCTGAGGTGGCAGCCCAGGAATCCTGGGATTTCCTGAGACCCCCCTGCTCCGGCGCTAGTGCCCCCCCCCACCGTGCCGGCCCCAGGCAAGGGGCCGTCTCCTCCCTGCCAACTCCTGCGTGAGGGCCTGCATTCCCGTCACCTCTGCACTTTTAGACTAAAGTAGTTGAGACTGAAGCCAGCCCTCAGGCCATGGCACTTATAAATAATTCAAGATTTTAAGACGTAATCACTTTGCCATTGTCATACTGAATAAAATTAATCACTTCCTAATGCGAACGCTCCCCTGGTCGTCGCAGAGACACTGTGCCACGGAATTAGCCCGCTCCCGTCAAATCCGAGCTCATTCCCCCAGGAGCCGCGCTGGCCTGCCCCGGCCTGGCCCTGCCGCGCGGGTAGCTGGTTTTGAAGTTCCAGCTCGTCTGGCCTGCTCAGAAGTGCCTGTGTGGACACTGGCTTGTTCCCTGGGCCTGGATCCCCTCGGCTGGCTCCCTGGGGTGGCCAGGCCAGGTCCAGACCCAGCACGCGGCGGGCAGCCCCTGCGGACGGCTCTATTTTTATTGTGCCACGTGCAGAGCTGCGGCGGGGACATCCCATACCAGAGGACTCGACGGAACAATTTCTGGGGGAAGCGCCCTCACCGGTCGGGCCTCTGGTGCACAGCTGCGAGCAGAGCGGCCTGGGCCCTAGCGCAGAGGGGCTGCGGCAGGAGGGGTCGCTCTGGAAAGGGTCCAGGGTCCAGGGGAGCCTCAGCTGCAGCTCAGAGCCCAGCAGGGGCCAGCCGCTGAACGAGGCTCTTGCTGAGTGGGGGGCCTGCACGCCCGGCCCAGCGTGCACCCCCTGCCAGGCCCAGCTGCCGCCAGAAGGACCCCCATCTTCTCCACGGCGGCAGGTCTCCCCCAGGCATCTCCAGAAATGCCCCTGTGCATCCTGTGGGTTGGCAGGGCCTCCCGGCAGGGCAGGGATTGGAAGAACCAGCTGGCACAAAAGACTGGAACTTGGCCAACCGTGGCCACCCTCTGAGACTTCGGTGTCAGGGCACCCCCAGCTGCAACGAAAACAGCATCAGCCTTCTCTTGGCAATGACGGGGAGCACTGGACCGATTCTCTCACCAGCCACACAGGGGTCTGTTCAGAGAGCCCTGCCGCGGCGGAGGCCGGGCCGTCTGGAACCCGGCCCTTAAGGAGGCACCCCATATCCACAGCCCACGCCGGGCAGGGGCGGACCCCCCACAGCCCACGCCGGGCAGGAGGCTGCGGAGTAGGCACGAGTGGCGTTGTCCGTCCGGAGTGGGCTGCTGCAGTGACGCCACGAGTCCGTGTGTCCACGGAGCGCAGACGCGTCCTTGCAGAGGGGAGGGCGGGAAGGCTAGGGCACAGAAGGCCCCTGGGGCCTGTGTCCCGACACCACCACCCGCGAGCTCCCCGGCCTTCCGCTGCCGACTGCAGCGAGGAGACTCGCTCCCCCAGGCTGCACATCGCTCCTGCCGCGTCCGCTGCGACGGGCTCCGTCCTGGCGTCTGCCCAGTTTGCCTTCTAGGGTTAGGGCGATACTCTTGGATGAGAAAAGGCGAACGACGAAAGAAAGAGGCTACCAGGGCCGAAAGGGAGCCCTGGGGGGGGATGCCGGCGGGGAGGGGGGCTCTCTCCAGAAAGTGGGGGTTACTACGGTGGCTGTGGTATACCACGTGGCAGCTCAGCCCGAAAGACCGATCACCCCACCGCCTGCGTCCTGAGTGCACACGCTCGGCGGCATAAACCTGGGCGGGGTCCAGACGTTCCTCTGCACAAGCCTGTGTTTTTCTCCAAAAGGTGCCCCCAACACGGAAGGACACAGCACCCCACTTCAACCCAAGGGGCCCGGGCTATGGGGCCCTCGTGCTTCTGAGTTTTCACCTGCCCTAACTCAGAGCAGCCAAGCCAAGGAGGAGGCTGGCTGGTCAGCCAGAGTGTTGGGGCACTAGCTGGGAGACTGGAGCGCAAAGCTGCTGGTGCAGCCTGGTCTTCCTTGTGGAAATTTCCCAAGAAATGGAGAGGGAAAACATCTGCATCTAACTCTGCCGGAATCTCATTAGTGCCTCTGGGCTTTTCATCTGGGAGATGAGTCAACTTCCTTGAAAAAAAATATCCCAATGCGGAATTCTGCCCCTACTGAACATGACTTCATGACCCTCTGCTGGCGACCAGCATTCTGTTTGCTGTCTGCATTTGATTCCTCGAGGCCCATCGTGTAAGTGGAATCTTACAGTATTTGTCCTTTTGTGATGGGCTGATTTAATTCCGCATTATGTCCTCAAGGTGATCTGTGTTGTAACATCAGTCAGAATTCCCTTCCTTTTGAAGGCTGTATAATATTCCACCGCACAGGTATACATTTAGTTTATTCGTTCATTGCTGGAAACATGGGTTTCTTCTACTTTTTGGCCACTATGAGTAATGCTGCTATGAACCTTGATGTAAATATATTTATTTGAGTCCCTGTTTTCAATTCTTTTGCGTTTACACCCAGAGGCAGACTTGATGGAGCATTCCGTTTTCTTTTGTTTTTGTTTGAATAGTTGGAGTTGGGCTTCTGTTGCAGGCAACCAAGAGTATCCTATTCAGTACCAATAACACCACTGATATCAATGGCAGTGAGGTTAACAGAACAGTCTCAGGAAGAAATTTGACCCACATTGCCTAGAACTTCATTTCAGTGGTCATTCTGGACAGACACGAAGCAAATCAAACCTTGTCTAGTGTTTCATAAACAGGGTGGGCTTCTAAATCTTCAGGAATATGATATTTCCCTCTAAATAGGAAATGTAAGCTGATCCAAAAGGCAGTGGTTTGTGTAGTTATGTACATCCACATTGATGGTACCAAAAATGAAGTCTGATGACTTTTTTAAATGACTGTTAGAATAGAAATGTTCTCAGGCCCACCCTAGCTGTTGTGGATGATTCTGACACCCCCTGGCTGAGAAGCTCGTTTGGACCCATCCCTCGGTGCCGCCTCACTCTCCTGTCTAAGGGGCTGTTGGTCACACTCGTGGGTTAATTGCAGAACAACTCTGGGCCAAATCTGCGCCCTGGTGCTTCCATTTCAATCTCATTAATTGTCATCACATTATTTCATGCCTGCACAAATAAATCGGTGGCCCAGGAAATACAAGCTTTATCCACCAAAGGCCCAGAAAGGCGGGCGAAGCCCGAGACCCTTCAGAGCACATTTGTTTGTGCCACATAAGATGTCAAGTCTAATAAAAGACAAAGGACTGGAGCTTAACCACACATGCCCCGAGGGTGAGGGCTCCGGGTACCTGAATTTCAATGTTCCTCACAGACTTCCAGTGCAGCATAATCCTGAGGTCCCTGCTCCAGGTTTACTCTGGGCTTTGAGGCTAAGCTCATTGGTGGCCGAGGTACCTCCTTTTGTATCTGTGGGAGACATTCCTCCCTGGCGGTTAACGAAGCTTTGCATAAATCCAGTCCCAGGAAGCCCACCTCCGCCCCAGCCTCACCTGCACTTGAGGCCCAAATCTCATTTCCATAAACCACCTTCACCACGGTGTGTTCCACGGTTGCCAGGTAACCCAGGACCAAGTTCTGCAGCCTCTGCATACACGTCCTTCCCGAAAAACGTGGTGTGAGAAGTTCCACGCACTGAGAAGTCAGGATGGCCCCACTGTCTCCACGCGACAGCTGGCACCTCCTCAGCCGGCACCCCCCTTTCTCTCCACCCAGCACTCTTCCTTCTGGTGCATCAGAGCCCGAAAGCACAATTCACCCTAAACACTTGTGTGCAAATGAGGAACCCCATGTGAGCCCCATCTTCTTGCTTGTAAGGTTCTTTCTTTTCTTTGCAGGTGCAATTTGCATACAATGAAACACAGAGATCATAGCAGGAATACTGCAATGCCCCATGTCCCTTTCAAGGCGCTGAAGACAAACATCACCCCATAAAGCTCCCTGGTGCCCTTCCCAGTCGCTGTCTGCACACCCAAAGACATCCATGGCTCTGCGCCCCGGGGCTGGGCTGTCGTCACAGACTAGCCCTGTGTGCAGCCGGCGCATGTTCCACGCCGAGAGCTGCCCGCCGGCTCCCCACCGGCTGTCTGCTCGGTTCTGCTGCAGAGCACAGCCCCGTGTACCCACAGAACCGTCTGTTTGCTTGTTCTGTGGATGGACCCCGTGGTTATTTTTGGATTTGGCAATTATGAATAAAGCTGCCAAGGTCTTTTCTAACTAGTCTTTTTGTGATTATCTTAGTGTTTTCATGGGCTGTGTTTGTTTCAGAATTTATCAATTAAAGGTACTATCAACTGTTAATAAAAAGATGGCTCAAAGGTGGGCAGGCAATCGCGCTGTTAATTCTGTTAGTGTTTCGAACGCTTAGTGGGGCCAGGCTCCTGTTTGTCCAGCCTCAACGACTTTGCCCTTGGCTTGAAGTTTCATGCTCACAAAAAGGCTGCCATAGCTCTGGATAGCACATCCTCACATTGCCAAGTGTAAGCACAGGAGAGATGCAGGAATGGCAATGCTTGAGAGTGCTTTCTATTAATGCTTCTCTCCTATGCACGGCCCAGAAGAGACCATGTGGGCAGAAATGCATTTCACAACTGTCGCCACCAAATGAGGAGCAAGTGGTCAGTAACAGCTGTTGCCCAGTCAACCAAGTCTACCCTGTAAGTTGATCCGATTTTAACCAAGAACTTGTCCGCCACACCAGGGAACAAGTTACACACACGGCAAGTCTTCTGCAGCTGTGTGCATCGGTGCTTAGCTCTGTCTTGGCAGTGGAGACACTCAATTAAGTCATTATCTTCTGCTTTATTCTGCTGGGACTCAGGATCAGCCGACAGTCTGCCCCGCTATTGACATATTTCATTTACTTAACTTGTTTGTTGTCTGAGTTCCCTCACCAGAGCAGGGCGGGGGGCAGCTCGTCTGCCCTGCCCACGGTCCTGTCTCCAGGGGCCAACGCCGCACAACAAATATTTGCCAGACCAGTGAGAACCTCCACGAGGGAGACGCCCAATCTCCACTCAGGGCCCAGGGAGGTCCCGACTCAGGGTAGCGTCACCCCTTCACGCTAGCAGCCGGTCGCTCTCCTGTGGGGGACGCCCCTGCATCTGGGCCAGGTCCGAGGGCCGAGCCAATCCCAGCCCTCTGTCTCCTGCAGACGCACGAGAATCATGATAAGACCACGGAGTAAGGACGCACAGTGCGCTGCATCTGGCTGTTTCTTCTCTCCTGTGCCCCCTGCCCGCATAACTGCTTCCTCCCCGGCAGCATCACCAGGAGCACCTGATGGGGCGTGCCCAAACAGTGAGGTGCACGCCCCATGATCACTGCTGACACTTCCTTTCAACAGGCCAGTGTCACATCCCAGGGGCCTGGGCATCTCCGGTGTCCTCAGCTGGGATTGCTCCGGCCTTTCTTGTACCGAGAGATACAGGGCCGTTTCCCTTGCAGGAGAGGGATTCTGCTCCAAGCCCCCAGACGCCTGGGGTGAGTTCTAGGGAGTAAACGCCTCTGGTGGGGCATATGTGATCTCACATCACTGACTTCAGTTTATAGGATTTATGTACAGAGCAGCATAAACACAGACAGTGGTGTACACAGAAAGCAACTACCTGAGTGTGATTGTAAAAAACATTAATCGTTAATTTTAGCAGCAATTATTGGGAAAACACCTACATTATTGTCAACAGCAAGTAAATTCTGGAAGCTCCGGCTAGTGGAATATTATGAAGCAATGAAAAAGCCTGGCTGTGTGGCTGAGGACATACTCTGGGTTCCAGGCTGGGAAAGGGGGGCCAAGGCATATGTGGGGTTCGTGTGTGTGTAGGAAGGGGACAGGATGTAGGACTGTGGTGTCACATGTGCTGACATTTGCATGAAGAACACACGGAAGGAGACTCGAGAAGCGGACATGGTGGCCTCTGCCATGGGCAGGGCTATGGGCTAGACAGTGAGGGGGGCGAGGACCAGGGGACACAGGGCTTGTCTTTGTCCTCTCACGTTTGGATGGTTTCTGAGTGCTGTATTTCCTTTTAAAATATAAAGTCATTTAAAACTGTGGCCCAGGGGCAGGGCAGGCAAGGGGCTGCATGGTACCAACTCTCCTCTGAGCTGGGGAGGGGGTGGGCAGAAACCAAGTATCAGGGATGTGACCCCAAGGAAGGCAGCATCAGCCCCCCACCCAGGGATAACACCAGCACCAGCCCAGTGTGCCTGGGGTTTGAGGGCACAGTCTAGCCTGGAGGGGCAGCCTTTGAGCCAGGCCACCACCCAGGGTGGACACACAGCACCGGCCAGCCCCAGGATGGGGGCCCTGAAGACATGGGCGTTCAGGTTAGAGCCAGTGAAGACGCGGAGGGCCGCATGGCTCAGCTGTGCCCCCGGTTGGCGGCACCTCATGGACACACACAGGGAGGCCAGGAAGGGGTGCTGGCCCCATCTGTGGCAGGAGGACAGCGGGAGCTCTCTGTGGGGTGTGGTGTGGACTCTGCCTCCAGCTGGTGGTGCCCGCCCTCGTAATAAACTGTAACCGTGAGCGGGGCTCCTGTGGGCCTCAGACACACCACAGAGCCTGGAGGCGTTTTGGGGAACTGCCGGGACCTGCAATGACTGTCAGAAATGAGGGTGGGCTTGTGGGCTCCCCCTAACTTGCTGTGGGCTACAACTCACATCCGCCCCAAAAGACACCGGCTGCCAGGTGCTTGACACACGTCTGGCTCTGGCGGGCCCCTCCCAGGCCCCTGCTGAGCACAGACGGGCAGAGTGTGGGGTGGAGGCCAGGGCTGCTGCTCAGGGGCCGGGCAGGGCCCAGCTGGGGGCAGCCTGGCGGTCCGCACACCCTCTCACCTCGTCTCCAGGAAACCGCTGGGTGCAGACGCCCGCACACATGCGGCATTTGAGGTGCACAGCCCCCCACGCCACGAGCTGAGGGGCGCATGTGGAGGGGCAGCTCTCTGCCAAAAGAGGCAGCGGGCACTGCTGGAATGTAGGGCGGCCACAGATGGGTCGCGGACGGAGTGCCAGGTCGAGGCAGGGGGTGGGTGCAGAGAGCGTGCTGTGGCCACAGGCGGCCTGGGAGGGCTCCCTCCCAGAGGGAGCCGGGCAGCATGCCCTGGACCTTGAATCCTGCTTGGGGGAGCCCTCCGGAGGAGCCCTGGCACCTCGGCCACCCGCTCCGGCGGCCCAGTGGGAGCTGGTTTAGCAGGTTCATGTCCATCTGATGGACGTCGGACTGAAGCCAGAGAGCTCCGTGTTGGCTGCTGACCACGCCAGCGAGAGCAGGGACCCTTCTGGACACAGGCTCCGGTGGCCACAGAGGCGGGTGGAGCGGGCAGGGACGGCCCTTCCGGGGCAGCGAGGGAGGGGAGGAAGGCCAGCGCCCCCTGGCCGTGCCCACGCTCTTCGTCCCCACACGTCCAGCCCCCAGATGTCTACAGGGCGGCTGCTTTCGGGACCCCTCCACACAGCATGGCAGATGGGGGAAGAGGATGTTGATACAAGAAGCAGCTGGGATATAAAAAGGAAGCCAGAAGCGGGCGCCCTCCCAGGCTGCACCCCCAGGCTGCCGCCGGGCCCTGCTGGAGACGGCCCCAGGCACTGCCGGCAGCGTCTCCGCACAGGCTCTGGGGTCGCCGGCCTCCTGTGTCCCCATCGCTCGCTGCATTCCCGCCAGAGCGTGGCATTACCGAGGCACCAGCTCAGTGAGGTGCTCCCGCCGCGGCGAGGGGAGTTTAGAGAGCAGCGGCCCCACAGGGAATCGAGGGCTGAGTGTCTCCTGGGAGTAGATTCCCACGGACGGGGCAGGCGCGGACCTGGACGGCCGAGCAGGTGCCTGAAACTCGCACTGGCCTCCCCACTGCCAGCCACGGCCCCGGGGGCTCCAGCCAAGCCAGCCGGGACAGGAGACTCACCTCCTGGACAAAGAGGACCTGGCTCGTGCCTGACGAGTGTCCAGAGACCAGATGGCCCTTAGGCCAGGGTGAGCTGGGGGTCCCCGCCTGCCTGGCCTCTGCTGGCTTCTCACCACCACGCCTGCAGCCGCTCACCCAGACACACCCCAGGCGGAGCCCCTTCCCCCAGTGCTTTGGAAGGGCGCCCCTGCCTTCGCCAACACAGAAAGCATTTGCTGCACCAAGAGCAGCCCAGGAAAGGAACCCACAGCAGAGACGGGGGTTTCTCAGAGATTTCTCCCCACTTCTGAAGCTTTTTCTAAGGGACAATCCAGGGCACGAGGGGGCGTCCCGGGAGGAACCCCGTCTTCCGTGCTCGCAGGGCTGGGCGGCCGGGCTGGCCAGAGGGAAGCCGCCTGGCAGGCCGTGCAGTCTCCACTCCCGAAATCTCATTATCACCTTCTCTCCAGCACATCCCGCATCTCCCAAGCACAATTAGGTCTCCAGGCAAAGCCGCAGCCACGGAATGAAAAACAACAGGAGGGGCCCCGCTGCGCCCTGCTTGGTTGGGATTTTCTGCCTGTAAACATCAGAAGCCCGATCAGCCTGATTCAAGAGGGAGGAACCGGGAGCGCAAGAGCAGAGGTGGTTTCAGATCAGCAGGCATCCACAGCCCGAGGCCCCCACAGCCCGGGGCCCCCACAGCGCCCCCCCCCGCAGCCGCAGCCCCGCACTCCGTGTGTCTCCGCCTCTGCCTCCCTCCGCTGCCCTTCCCTTGCCCCCTCCCCGGGGTCGGGGGCTTCGTTTCCCAGGAGCTCTCTCGTTCGTGATCAGCTCATAATCAGTAACCCGCGCCCTCACAACCGCCGGCGCCCCACGGCACATGGGGGCCACGGCCGCCCCTCACAGCCTGGCCGCCTGCCGGTTCGGGAGCAGCCGGGCGCCGTGGAGGACGCATCCTGAGGCCCAGCCCGGGCAGCGCAGACTCCCCCAGACTCCGGTGCCCCGATTCTGGTCGATGTCATGGGCCTCTCGCTGGGCTACGGGACGGCCAGACCCCTGCGTGCTGAGGGTGTCTGGAGCCCCCGCCCTCCGGTGGGCAGCACCTTCTCCGCCCTGGACATCCCGCCCGCAGCCCAGCGCCCAGCGCGGCCCGCCCTTCTCGGCTCCCACCGGCAGAGGGCGTGCCGGCCCCTCCACCCCACCGTCCTGTTTCCTGGGACCCCTCATTAACACACCAGTGATGCCCCCACTTGGGGTGCAGAGCTCGGGGGCTTCCCGCGGAGTCGCTTTTGAACAGGGCTTTCTGCCTGCTCTGCTCTCCCAGCGCCTCTGGCAGGCCCCACTTAACCCCGCTGAGCCCCTGGGGTGCGATGAGGAGGGCAGGATGCCCATTGCCGGGTTCTCAGGAGTGACAGCTGAGCCAGAGGGGCGCCATTAACTCCCAGGCTCGCCTTTGAGGTGCTCCACTGCTAAAAGGAATCTCTTTTCAAGGAAGCGAAGGGAGCTGAAGCCATTTGGCGTCCGGGCGGGAGTGACAGCAGGTGCATTATCCATGCGCGGCTTTCCGAGTTTCCTGACAGCTGCGAGAGGCAAGAAAATTCTCCCAGTTTTGATCCCAAACAGTGCCAAGCTCAAGACACAGGTAGGAGCCGCTGTGCTCATGGGGCAGAACCTGCGGCCCTTTGCTGGCCCGTCCCTGCCCAGTCCAGCCCAGCCCTCCCGGGGTGACTCGGCGGGCCGGCCTCCCCTGCCCGGGCTGGCTAGACGCCTGCAACTTCTCAGCTGGCTTTCAGCGCCGCTTGTCTTTTTATTTCGGGGGATGATGAAGCCCCCTTTGGGCGCATCCAAGCAGCAGGAGCGCTCGCTGTAGAGTCTGGGGACTGGGGGCGGATCTGTCCTCGCCTGGGTGAGGAGCGGAGGGAGAACGCCGGGCGGGCTCCGGCATCCACAGCTGCCTGCAGCGCTGGCTGGGCCTGGTCCCTAATCTCCTGGGCCCAGAGCCCCCCTCCACGGCCGGCCCCTCCGCTGTGGCTCTGCTCTCTCCCACCTTTGGAGGGTCAGGAGTGCGGGAGGGGCCTGAGGGAGGCTTAGCCCATGGTCCACAGGCAACTGGGAGCAGTGGGAGCTGCCCAGGCCCCGCCCTGGCTTCCCTCCAGTCACCTCCGCCGCCGAGGGGGTCCTCCGTGCAGTGGGGGCCTCTCCCGGCTGGGGACTCAGGGGCCCCAAGAGCAGGTGCACCGGCGCCTGACCAGAACCTGACAACCCTCCGCAGCATCGCTGCGTCCAAGGAGCCCATTTCCACCCTGTGGGGCGGCGCCTCCACTTCTCCAGAGGGAGACTGGGGAAAAACGTGTGTGCCCGAAGGCCTTGCTGGCCACCGACCCGGGCTGGCCCACGCCGGGGCCCCCACTCAGCTCTGCGTGCAACTCAAACCCGGACGTGCATGGCTCACGGCTCCAGGCTGGGGCCTGGGGCCCGGAGAGACTGGGCGGGTCTCTGGCCTCAGCCGCCTTCACTGTGTGCTCACGGGGAGGGGGTGCCTATAATCACGGCCCCACCAGCCCAGCCCATCTCGGCACCTCCTTATCACATGGAGGGGTTGGGGCTTCAACACGTGAATTTGGGGGCAGCACAATCCAGTCCACAACAAACCCTAGCTGCGACGTCTAAAACACGTGCCTGTCTGCCTCTTTATTACCTCATTACTAACAAAGACCCGAAGGAGAATGAATCTCATCCCAGCTTTAATCTGGTCCCAGCTCGAGAACCCAAGATCTAGGAAACCAGGGCTCCAGAGAGATTTCTTTCGAGGAGATTTCTTCCTGTCGAGAAGTCTGGACATGATAAGTGTTGAAATAATTTTTTGTGTTTTTTTTTTTTCTTTCACTCATCAAGTACTAATAGCTACAAGGTTTCTGGTGCTAGATTTTAATTGAGAAATTATCCACCTATCTTCCTATTTAACCTTTAAATATGAGCCAGTGGTTTCTAGTATATTCAGAAAGCTGGGTGACCATTACAACAACCTGGTATCTGAATACTTTCATCACTCCAAAAGGAAATCTGTACCCATTAGTAGTCGCTCCTCATTTCTCCCCCTTTTCACTCCCCAAGCCCCAAATGTACTCCATGGAAATTTCACACACATGTAATCATACATGTCTTCAGGGTCCAACTTCTTTCATATAGCATGCTTTCAAGGTTCATTCAGGTTGTAGCAAGCATAAATCATCCATTCCTTTTTCATGGCTGAATAGTATTCCGTTCTATTAAAGGTTCTACTTCCTTTTTGTTTATCCATTCATCTGTTGATGGACACCAGTGTGGTTTCTACTTCTTGGCTATGTGAGTTGTGCTATTTCAAGAAGTTTGGACTGGACTTCATAAGCGTTGAAATAATTTTTTGTGGTTTTCTTTCTTTCACTCATCAAGTATGAATAGCTACAATGTTTCTGGTGCTATATTTTAATTGATAAGGTTTTGGTATGAATACATGCTTTCAAATCTCACAATGTACACCCTATGAGTAGAAATACTGGGCCAGATGGTAACTCAATGTTTAACTTTTTGAAGAATTATCAAACTGTTTTCCAACATGTTTGTCCCATTTCACATTCTCACCATCAGTATCTAAGCTCGTTTCTCTACATCCTTCCCAATATTTTTGTCTTTTAATTACGGTCTTCCTAGTGTGCACGAAATGGTAGGTCTTTGCATTTTTGAATTGCATCAAAGTTGAGCATCATTTTGAGTGTTTATTTGCCTTTGAAGAAATGTCTACTCACTTCTCTGCCCACTTTTAAATCAGGTTATCTTTATTGAATTGTTTTAACTCCTTATTTATTCTGAATAAGAGCTTCTTATCAGATAATGATTTGCAAATATCTTCTCCCATTTTGTGGGTGTCTTTTCACTTCCTAGATAGGGTTCTTCAAAGCACAAAGAGTGGAATGAGATCTGATTTATCTCTTCTTTGTCATTTGTGCTTTTAGCTTTAGCCAAGAAACCACTGCCCAGCCCAAGACCATGGAGAGTTACACGTACACCTGTTTTCTTCCTTGAGTACTCCTTTTAGCTTTTCCACTTAGGCCCTCGATCCCTTTTGAGTTAATTTTTTAGTTGGTGTGAGTAGGGGTCTAACTGCATTCTTTTGTGCAAGGATGAATGGTTTCTCCCCATTGATTGAAAGACCATTGTCTCCCCATGTAATTGTCTTGACACTCATCCTTGTTGAAAATCAATGGACCATAAATCAGAAGTTCATTTGTGGATTCAAGCCTGTCCCTGCTCCCGTGTCTGCCTGCCAGGCCCACGTGGTCTTTGTGCTAAAAGTGTGTGTAGCTGAGTTTTTGAAATGGAGAGGAAGCCCTCCCACCGCGCTGTTCTTTTTCATGTTTTTTGCCTATTCTGGTTCTCTATTTCCATATGACTTTTAGGATCAGTTTGACTATCTCTGCAAAAGCGGGCATTTTGAGAGGAACTGAATTACAGCCTTTGACAAGCCTGGAGGATGCCGCCCCATCTCCATACCCCCGAACCCCCAGCCCCGAGCCCGCCGCCTGCCTTTCCACCCATCCAGCTTTCTCGTCTTTCTCGCAAACGTATTTTGTAGTTTTCAGAGAGTCTTGTTTTTCTTTTGTTGAATGTATTCCTATTCAATCCTTTACGACGCTCTAGCAAAATGTTTTCTTCATTTCATTTTCAGATGTTCCCCACTAGCGGATAGAATTATAATGTCTACGTTGCTTTCAAGCTGCAATCTTGCTGAACTCTTTTATTGCTCCTAATCTTTCAAAATTAATTTCTTAGGGTCCTCTACATACAACATCAAGTCATCCGCACACAGAGATGTTTTTGCTACTTCCTTTCCAAACTGGAGGCCTCTTCTCTCTCCTCTCCTTCTTCACCGCCTCGGTCAGCCCCCCCCAGCGCTGGCCTGAGCAGAGGGTGCCGGCACCGGCCTCACCCCACCTGCAGGGCAGAGGTGGGGGAGCATGAGCAGGATGCACAAGGCGTCTGCTTTTATGAAGATTAGTTATGTAAGTGGATCATTTAATTAAAATAAAAATGTAATACAATTTTAGATCCTTGTAGAACTTATAAATCCTAATGAGTTCGCCAAAAGACCACTAGGCTGATTGAGGCTTGAGAGTCACTGGTCCAGAGAACACTCCTGGGAGGGGCTGGGGGAGAAGTGCAGTCCCTGGCAGGTGTGGCAGGTGTGGCAGGTGTGGCAGGTGCCTGCGGGGCAGGGCGGAGAGCTTGGGGACGCTGGAAGTGAGAGCTGGGGACCTGGAGGGGCCCCGGAGCAGGAGCCGGAAGCCGACAAGCCTGTCTCGAGCACCGGCACGCGCTACTGGCGGGCACGAGGCCACCACCAAGCAGCCGGCAGCGAGTTAGAGCAGAGGCTCGGAGTGGGCTGAGGGCAGCTCCTGAAGCAGCTGCCTCGCACGACGCATACCAGGCGCTGACAGTTTAGATCCTGGCCGGAGAGAATCCGAGCGGCAGCACAGGGGCCAACGATCTCCTGGCCCACCCCAGGTGCCGCTGGCACCTGGCACAGCCAGAAACGCGTGGGCTGCTCTGTGCCCGAAGCGGGAGCATGGGGTCCGGCAGGGCGGAGTCCTCTGGAAAATCGCACCTTTTAAGATGCCCAGAATGTTCCACTGCAGCCAAACCCATAACTTCAAAGTTGTTTACCAGGAAGCAAACGGGGCCAAAGACCTGCTTCTGGTCAACCAAGACAAAAGTCTCTACAACGACATGGGCTGTTTCATTTTGCCCCCAGAGAACCCTGCACCTCCTGCGGCCGGGACACTGCGCCCCCCCCCAGACAGGCCCTGGGGTCTCCCTGGGCCAGGAGCCAGGCCCACACCTCCCCCACAGGGTCCAGGACAGGTCACCGAAGGGGCAGCCTCGGGCCACCTCTGAGACACGGTGCACGGCCCGAGGGCTCACCCCGCTGTGTGCTGACACCAGGCGGGCAGCGCGCCCAGCGCCGGGCCACCCTGGGCCGGCGCGGTGCTGCTGTCGGCTGCACAGGACGCACCGGCGAAGGCGGCTCAGGGACTCTGCGAGAAGAACGCCGTCCTGGGGGCCAGAGCTCGTTCTGACAGCCGTCCCCCCGAACTCTGCCCACAGCCCCCACTCCTCGCGCTGACACATGGACATTGGACTGTGACTTGGAAGCGACCGCCGGGCCTGACCCTCGGCAGTGAAGCTGTGGAGAGCCGGGACGACGCCTCCCCTGAGCGCCCCCGGAGCCCCCTGGGGAGCCCTGGAGTTCTCATAGCCACGCCCCCACCCCGAGTCCGTGTCCATTTGGCACAGGGCCCACCCTCAGGGTCGCTCTTTCTGGAGACCATAGGCGCGGGGCCAGGGAGTGAGGGCACAGAAGGTTACACGCTGCCCCAGAAGTCATCATGAGGACCCCGAGCTCTCTGGGCTCTTCTGGGGCGGGGGGGGGGAGGAGGGCAGGACGGTCCCGGTCCTGTGTCCTCCGTCCACAGCAGCCGGGACCCTCCGAGCCTGGCCGGACCCTCCACCACTTGGTCTGGCTCTCAAGTCAGGCGCACGAGGAAGGGGCTACCGTTCACCAGCAGGGGGCGCCAGAAGGGCTTCCCTCCCCCACTCCCTCCCTCTCTTCCCCTATTTCACCGCCCCTCCTGCCCCCCACTAACTTTCCGCTGCTTCCCGCCGCTCTGCTACACATCAAGCCTTCAGGTCAGTCTGCACGTGTGAAGGCGGCGGGTTCAACTGTGGAAGTCGTCCGGTGTGGACCCTAAGGCGGGGGGCACTCAGGACAGGCCCAAACACTACAGTTTTGGGGGCCGACACAGCAGTTCCGGGTTCTTAAGGAGCCAGTGCAGGATGCAGAAAAGCTCCAGCTCCCCACATTCGCCTGCTGGCCCTTGCCCACCTGTGGGCTCAGTGCCCACCCCCCACTTCACGTGCCCAGGAAGCAGACGTCTGGAAGTGTCCACGGTGCAGTACTACTCAGCCAGGAACAGGACAGCGCTGCTGGCTCAGGCCAACCTTGGGAGCTTCTCAGCCCGAGCAGAGTGCAGAGGCCAGACAGGACGTGTGCAGACGGCCGGCCACGGGCACGTGGTTCCCGAGTGGGCAGCGCGACCTCCGTGAAGTGGCCGAGACTGCCTGGGGGCGTTCCGCCCCTGGACTAGCTGTCAGAATGGGTCGACCGCGGCTCTGATGATCTGTGCCTCTCCTTGCTCGTCCACTGTACCCAGAAAAGACGTGGCGAAAGCCCCGAGACAGAAGCAGGTCACTCTTGGGGGGCAGGGGTAAATCGTGCCACGGTGGCCGGAGGCTGCTCGAGTTCTCTGGAGGGTGAGAACAGTGACGGAGACCAGAACGGGATGTTCTGAGGGAACAAAGGTCTCTGAGCACCGTGGGCCCGCCCTGGCTCCAGGCTGCAGGCACTGCCATTTTGGGGGCACACGGCCGAGGCTCCCCAGCTCTGCGCTCAAGCCCCAGTCCCGACACTGTCCTGCCTACACCTTCCACATTTGCAAGACGCCTCAACACCTGCTCTGTGGCTTCCCCTGAGCTTGGGGCAAGATTCCACACTAGAGGAGAAACTCCCAGCCCCCAGGAGCATTCCGCCTCCTCGACGTTCTTTCTTGGATTTCACACTCGTGAAACCCACTAAAAGTGCTGAACCCCATGTGGACGCCGGGGCGGGCGAGTGTCTAAAAATACATTCTGGAGCATCTGCAATTATTTCAGCAGGTGTTGCCAATTCTCCGCAAACACTGGGTTCGTGGTGCTGACAATGAGGGATAACGGTGGCCAGACTTCTCCTGGATGCCCAAGGACGGAGGGGCGCTCTGTCAAAGCTCCCCCTGCACGGTGTAATTTACTTGTCCTTGTGTCTTCAGAGATGGTAGGGAAGAGGCGAGTGAGAAATAAGGAAGGGAGACAGGTTGTCAAGGAAACGGACTTCTTCCCCAAGTAGAAGGTCTTCCCAGCGTCTTACTGGTCGGCAGCACCCACCAGGGGGGGGGCCTGGGGCCGCCATTGGCTGAATGTCCGAGTTGGGAGGTGCCCTGTTTGGGGGGGTGGGGGACTCTGCCTCTCGGCTTGTGGGTACATGTTGGGTCAATTTCCACCCAATTTATTTTCATTTTCAGTGTCCAATTTTGTGTGTTCCCTTAATTACTTTTCTTAGACTTGAGAAATATTTGATTTCCCCAGATGTTTGCCTGACTCACAGCGGCGTCGTTCTCCGAGATGCTAGGCAAGGCATGCCCCAAGCGCGGGCCCCCTCAAAATCAGACAGCACCTCGGGGGAGAACCACTCCAGGCAGAGAGGAGAAGGCCTCCAGGGCGGCCGCCACGGACGAGGGGCCGGCGTGCGCCTGAGCGTGCCCACTGCCCGCCTGCCGGCCAGCGGCACCCCAAGGGCAGCCAGAGCAGAGGGTGCTGGCCGCCCGGCGGGCCCTGTTCTCTCCTCTCTAACGGGGGTCAGCCCGCTCGGCGCCAGTGTGGCTCCCCGACAGGAGGCGGACTCGGGAAGGGCTGTTTTGGCCTCGATGTCGCCATGCCTGGCCCCGGCGTTACGCGCTATGACGTGATCTGCAGCTGCTCTCGCCCAGGCGTTACGCGCTATGATGTGATCTGCACCCGCCCTCGAAGCAACGGCGACGGGCACCAAGTGAGGGAGGCAAGAGGGGCTCTGTGTCCCCGGAGCACCCCCACCCCGCCATCAGGCGCTCCGGACTCGGCCTGCTGGGAAAGGAGACGCCACAGCTTGGAACGGAGCACGCCGGCGTGTCGGCCCACGAGGCCCGAGACAAGCGGGCTCGACGCAGCTCAGCGCGGGGCCCAGCCTGGGCGCCCGCCGTGGGGGTGACGTGCTGTTGAACCTTGGGCACCAGGGAGGCCGTGGGCACAGGCGAGGACCAGCCCGGCCAGCCCCGCCGCCTGCGGGCAAAGCAGGCTGCTCAGCGCCACTGCGGAATGGTGGGCAGAGGCCGGGCTTGGGGCTGCAGCCCCCAGCCCTGGTGGCCCCCTGCAGCGTCCTGTCTCTAGGTCTGGGCGGCTCAGACCCAGAGGGCCAGCTGCCCGGGTAACCCCAGGCCGCGGCAGCGCGCTCTGGCCCTCCGGATGCAAGCTCAGCCCACAGCGCCTTTGTCCGGCCGCGCTCCTGCTCCATCCTGCTGGACCGAATAAACCCCGCCCACCCTGGCAATAAGCCCCGCCCACCGGGCTGGGGTGGCATCTCCAGGTCACGTGGGCCGGAAGGAGCCTCCGCTAGCTCGCCACGTGGTTCACGCCCCTGAAGAGCCCGCGCGCTCAGAGACCCGGCACAGCCAGTGCTTCCCGGGGGCCAGCTGATGGCTCCGCAGAGCCCATCATGCCCTGCCCGGGGGCGCCCCCCACGAGTGTCCATCTGCACGGGGCACTGGGCGGCTGCAGAGGACGGCATGGGACGACCTTCGTGTCCCCTCGAGGAGCCGCTGCACTGTCACGACTTGGGGGACGACCACCGAGGAGCGGGGCGGGGCCTCGGGGGGCATTCGGGGCTGTCATCTGGAACAAACGCAGCATCCGGGCTCAAAGGGGCTCCCGCGGCCACTCGGCAGGGTGGTGCCCTTTGCACCGATCACCCCCAGTCTCCCTCTGCACCCCCATGCCCTGGCGTCTGGCGGGCACTGCCGTTCAGGGGAGTGCATGGGTGACCCTTCTCCACAGCGCCTCTCCGACTTACTGTAAGGAGCTGCCCTGGGTGGGACGCGCCCTCGAGATGTCCGTGCTGGCCTGGGAGGGATCCCCTCTCGCCCCTGCCCCGGGGAGGCTGGGCGACGTGGCACGCAGGTGCGGGCAGCTCTGTCAGAGCCCGGCCAGCTGGGTGTCCAGCTAGGCCGACTCCCCAGCAGCGAGGACAAAGCGCTGCGGAGCTGCAAGCAGGGCCCCGGGGGGAACGAGCCGGCTATGGAGGGGGTAAGCGCAGAACAGGAAGCTACCGCTGCCGGGGAACATCGCTGTGGCCGATTTCGAATCCGAGGGCCAGTGCAGCTTCGTTTTCCTCACGGGTCTGGGTTCTCGCAGGTCTGGGGACAGCGGCCACCCAGCAGACTGAGAGAGGCAGAAAAAGATCCGTCCTCGGAGAGAAGGTTGGTCGGGAGCTGGAAATGGCAAGTGTCTCAGTGCGGCCGCCCTGCCTTGGTCTGGAATGGTTGCCCGGAGCCCCCTCCTGCCCACTGCCCAGGGCGCACTGGTGCTGAGGCTCGGGAAAGCCCCTGAGCCGGGCTGGGCACCGCAGGCTGAGCCGCAGAGCTAAAGAGTTAACGAGAGCGCCAGGCCAGCCGTCTGTGGTTTTCTCCCGACAATTAAACACATTTCACAGTCACTGTGGAGATCAGAGCCAACAGGAGGCTCATTCCTACATGGCTTTGTGGTGTAGACAGAAAACGTCTGGCCGCAGGCTGGCGGCAGCTCGGCACGTGAGGGGTGTTCTTCCCTCATCCTTCCTCTGTCATTAGCCTCCGGAGTCCTCAGCCGCCTTCCGTGGCCTTCGCTCGATCCACAGGGCAGACGGAGTGTGGAGGTGTGGGGGCGCTTACCCCACTGCTTGCGCTCTGCACTCTGGCCCCTTCCCAGAATCCCCAGGACCCTGCTGACCAGTCCCCAGGACTGGTCTTCCCAAGCACGTTGAGTGCTGCACCTGTGCATCTGTGCCAGTGGCAGGGGACCCAGGGAAGGCTGCGGGTGACCCAGAGGACACAGGCTCCTCCGAGACCAGTGCCTCGCGCTGGGGACCTGCCCTGGGAAGCAGGTGTGGGCAGCTGACTCTCATCTGTGGCCCTAAGTCCTTCCTGTATGATGGAGGCCGTCACAGAGCAGCGCCACTTGTCAGGCAGAGATTTCTGCAGGTCTGGAACTAGGGGGGATGTGTGTGCTGGAGGGGCTGAGAGCCGCGTGCCTCCCCAGATGAGCCCCACTGGTAGGGTGGCCCCCAGCAGCGGATCCTGGCAGGTGCTGCCTCAGTTTCCCCACCTACAGAAGGGTGACGCAGGAGCCACATCCGGGGACAAGCTGGGCGACCCTGCTCCCCCTTCTCGCCGTGTTCAGTGCTGTGAACGCAGCTCCGAGGCTAACACGGAATCCCCGAGCTCAGAGACGCCAGCAGCAGGAGCTGCGCCCCAGGCGGCCTGACCGCCCTGCTCGGCCTTCGGCCTGGACTCGAGCCGGAGCGACTTTGGTGGAGATGCAGGTGACAAGCTGCGTCATTCCCATCGCCCAGTGTATTGGGGTGCACTCAGGATGGCGCGACCGCCGACCCCTTCCAGGACACCCCGTGTCCCCCAGGAAGCCTTGCCCACCCCATCCTGGGCGTGCTGCCCGCCACTCCTGCCTCGTGGCTTTGTCTCCCGGACAGCCTGCACAAAGGGAGGGTGTATAAATAGAATGGGGATGAACACAGTGAGTGGCCTTTGTGTCTAAGCCTGAGTCATTTTTGTACAAAAGCAAAACTTCAAGGCACCTCCCATGCCCGGAAATGGCAGCGGGGCGGGGTGGGTCCACCTGCCGGTGGCAAGACGGGGGTCCCCCTTCTTCCCCGGCGCCCCTGGGCCATGTCCCATCCAGCCAGCTGCCTCTTTACTCTGAGGCTGATTTTCTTTGCTGTGCAGAAGGTTTTTCAGCTCGATGGACCCCCTACTTGTTTGTTTTTCACTTTTGTTGCTTTGGCTTTGGGACTCAAGTCCAAATCGTCATCACCAAGACCGATGCCCGGGAGCGTATGCCCTGTGTTTCATCTGGAAGTTTTATGGCTCCGGGTCTCCCATCTGATTCTTCATTCCGAGTTGGTTTCTGTATCCGATGTCAGCCCCTTCACTCTTGTGGATCCATCTGGTTTTCCTAGCATCATTTATCGGGAAGACTATTCTTTCCCTGTGGCAGTTTTGGCCCCTCTGTTCTAAGTCAGTGCTGTTTGGTGAGCTTTTATTTCAGACATAAATACAAATGGACACGCATGTGAGTGTATGTGTGAGGCCATGTGCAAACACAAAAGGACAGAGTAGCGGAAACGTGCTGCCCGGTGTCCCGTCTGTGCTCACTTGCTCAGGCCCTGAGTCGGGGTGTGAAATGAATTCTGTGCATGACAGAAATGGCTGAGAAGCCCTCCTTCAAGTGGACCCGGTGCTTGCCGCTACGCAGGAGCACTCCCATAAATGACTCGAGCTGCTGGACAGAATTAAGAGTCAGGCAGCAATTCCCATTTCCTCCTGTTATGAAATCAAACCAAGTAATCCCTTTTGCGTTCCCAAGAGGCTGCTCTAACTTCAAGCAAGAGGCAAGGTTTGCCCATAGCAGACAAGCGCGATTCTTACATTTCTCAGAATGAAGCAAGCCAGGATCGAGAGCTGCTCTTCTTAACCATTCCCATGAATTTTGGTTAGAGCTGTAGCTCACACTCTATTTTAGCATTGAACCGTCTTTTATTATAAGTTCTGTCCTAAGCAATAACATCGGTGTCACTGCAGATGTGTTATGCTGTGATTATTTTTCCTGATACACAACTAAACACTCAATCCACAGGCGAAGGCTCCCGCAGCCCAGCACGGCGCACACAACTCTTCCCACTGTCCTGTGTCCTCTTCCGGGCAGTCCTTTCAAGTTGCCCTGTGATCTCCCCAACCCGCTCAGGGACCCTCTGAGTACTCAAAAGAAGGTCCAAGTTCCCCACCCTCCCCCAGGCTTCAGACAGGGCCTCTACTCCCCAGTGAAACTGAGGTTAAATCATTACATTGGTCTCAGACCCTAGAGTACAAGAAAGAAAGACAAAACTGCTCCAAACTATTATGCTGAGACTCAATTTTACAAAAAATACAGCCAAGCTAGGTTTATCAACAGGCTTGATCTGGGTACCAAGGCCACAGATACAGAGAAGGGGCGACCAGAGGCGGGAGGCACCAACAGAGATCAAACCTCCAGGGTCTGAAGAAAAGCCTCTTCGTGCTTCCCCACATATGAAGAGCCCTGGGAGTGGCCAGTGACCTTCAGCCAATGCCACGTATCCTTGCTCCAACCTGCTTTTCAGCCAATAAAAATCAACTTCTTTGTTCTCCACCCAGGTCCCAAAACTCACATAAGCTCATTTCTTCTCTTAATCGGGAAGGCAGGTTTGACTGTATCCCCTACCTTCTCACCAAGGAATTTTAAAGTAATGCTGATTTCCCAGAACCCTGATGTCATTATCTGATGCACCCGGGGCTCAGGACCACGTCACCCTTGGCGCCCCAGATGGTCCTTCTGCCATTGTTGCACCATCAACGCCTTCACCCTGGAACATCAAGTGTTGCCTGCATAGGTGCACCAAACCTGCTCGAGCTCAGCATTGACTGGTATTTCCTCACCCTTGGAGACATCCCTGAGCGTCTCTGATGCCACACAGCCAGACCCTCTGTCACCTCTGGAGAAAGCTTTGCACACTCCCTCTCTTGCACACGCTCCGATAGTTACCAGTCCTGTCCTGGTCTGCCTCGCAGACCTGGCCTGCCTTCTCCAGTGGATGGTCACGGGGGTGGGGCTACCACACCGTGGACACGGGTCACGGGCTTGTGGGTGGATTGACAGCAGCACCTGTGGCCCATGGAGAAGTGGAGGGGGTGACGTGAAGGCTTGGCCAGGGCGCTCGGCAGAATGGCAGTGCATTTAAAACTCAAGTCCAGGCATCTTTGTCCTGTCTCGCCCGCAAGTCACCCTTCTTTGCAGAAACCTAAACGCATCCAGCCATATAATCCCCGAACTCGTTCCAAAGCTGGGGCGGCCCCGCCCCCTCCCTGCCCACGGTGTCAGGGCCCCCGCGGCTGCACAGCTCCTGCCCGGGAGCTCCAGGCCAGTGCAGCAGATTAGTTCCAGCTCAGGGGATGACAACAGCCACAGGGAAGAAAGGAAAAGCAAAGCAAACTTAGCTCAATGGACGCACAACCATCCGTAACAATCAGCCTCTGATTAGTCACCTCATTAAAACATAAACTCATTTAATTCAATCATTTCAGCAATAGCCCAGCCAGTCCAGCCATTTTCAGCAGAAATCCCGTAACATTCACTCCTTACCAGACATGACAGTTGGGCGTTTTTATTAAGAATATGAATTTCCTGCTGGTGCGGGGAAGAGCGTCCCGGGCAGCTGTGGCCGCCATTGTCCCCGCTTGCCAATAGCTGCTTTTTTTAAATTTCCCAAACAAAGCGACAAGGGGAGAAACCACCCAAACACGCCCGGGGTAGGGGATGATAGTGGCATAAATAGCTCGTAGGGAGGATTCTCTTTCTAAATCAGCCAGGAGTCTGAGGCCAGAATGCAAATGCAGCAACTCCGGGTGCTTGGGGTTTCCAGGCAGCTGCGGAAGGACGGGCCCCCTCCCGCTGGGCCCCCCTTCCAGGTGTCTGCACACCCCTGCTCCTGCAGCCACCCGCTTCATCTCATGGACGCCGAACCCCGGGCCACGGTCTTCCGCACCTGCCAGGATGGGGCAGCCTGGGCCGCCGCTTTCCACAGAAGCTGGGCGAGGACTCCCAGGCCGGCTGCGGGGCGGGACAGGTGGGATGAAGCAGGCGGCTTCCAGGCCGGGACTCAGGAGCCGCAGGAGAGAAGGGGCCGTGTCAGGGCCACGTGCTGTCACAGAGCCCGGATGCTGGCTCTGGGTCGCACTGTGCTTTCCCGATCCTGAGTTGACCTGGCCCTTGTCTGGTGTGAAAACCACGAGACCCTGGCGACCCACGTCCTGCGTCCCACCGCTCAGCCCCGGGATGGGTGTAGCAGCAGCCGCCCCCAGGAGAGAGCGGGGCTCAGGGCAGCTGCTGCCCGACCTGCCGTGGTCCCCTCACGTTCTCGATCGGGGTTCTCTCTAAATCCCTTTCGTCGCATCAGCAAAGACAGAAGAGAACACCAGCAAAATTGCTGAGCGGTCCGTCCACACCACCGGTCCAGCCAGAAAGCTGAGTCCTGATCGCGACATTCAGACGCCGCACTCCGCCCGTCGGCACACGGAAACCTGCTCCAGACCCGACCAGTGAGCGGGGGACGCCGGCTCCCTGCCCGCCCCTGGGCTGGGGTGCTGCTCCCCTCTCCAGGGGCACGCGGGGCCCTGGGCGATCAGCCCCAGGCTCCCGCATCGAGGGACCGGACTTCAGAAATGGCCTGTGGCCCTCGGCTGCCCGCTGCGAGCTCCGGTCCTTGTGGGGCCCTTCTCCAGGCCCCCTTCCTGCACGGGGCCAGCCAAAGGTGGGGCTGCTTCCAGCTTGGTGGGTCCCCTGCCCAGTGTCCGGGGCTTTGGGGTGCTGGCATCCTGCCCGCAGACAGGGCCAGCGCGAGTGGGGCAGCCACAGGAGGCGGCGTCCAGCGGGGTCACACCCCCAAGAGCAGCAGGAGTGGCAGAGGCGTCTGCATCAGGGAGAACTCTGGACGTGACCTGCGGTCGTCGCGGCAACCGGAGGAGCTGAGGGCTCCCTCCCCGGCCACACGGCACCGTCCTGCATGGCTCGGTGAAAGCGGCACCGCCGGGAGACCACGAAGCCCGCGCTGGGCTGCTCTGCCCCTCCCACGCTGGACGAGCTGGCGTCGGGGCACAGCTGGCCAGATGGCCAAGCACACGGCCCAGCTCGTCTGCAGCCTTCGCGAGTGGGCTGCGCTCCTGGTGTCCGCTGCGTGGTCTTTACTTCGGTATGTGTGTATCATGCACGATGCACCTGTTTCCATGAAGGAAACAGCCCGCTGCTGGCATCGGCTGCGCCACTGGGCATGCTGCCCGTGCTGCCGAGGGCACCCCACCGGCGACGCGCCCAGAGCGGCTTCCCTGCCCCGCTGCCCACAGAAGTGTCGCCAGCACCGGGACAGCCTGCAAGTGGTTGCTGTCTTTGGCTCGATGCACCCGAGCCTCCAGATTTTTCCGACCCCCACTATAGATTCAGGAACTTTTGTCAGCTCCCAAATGAAAGATAAAATTAAAAGTAGGAAAAATAAATGGGGCTGGAGGGCCCGTCCCGCAAGGGGAGGAGCCTCAACACGCAAGGCCCTCGGGGAGGCTTCCTCTCTGCAGAGACTTCGCGTCCATACGAACACTCCGCTCCGACGGTCACGTGGTAAGTCGCTCTGGGAAACCAAGAGAGAACGCGTCGTGGCCCCCAGGGAGACGATGACTCTGCAGAGGGGGATGAAAAGTCCGCCGTCCGTGTGCTCTCGGGGACCCGCTACTGGCTGAGGGTCTTTCTCCCGCCCGGCTGCGCGGGCCCCCCGCCCCCACTGGGGCTGAGCCCTCCCACCCAGAGTCTCCCGAAGGTGTCACCTGCGATGCTCGCGCCTGCGCCCCAGTTCTGGATTTGACAACAGAATTCTCAGCGGCACCCCAACGAGAGCCTCCCCCTGCGACACTTCATCACGCACACCGCACCCCTCTGACGCTCGGCCGCCGACCACCTCCTGCGTGCCGGGCCCAGGGCTGGGGGCTGGCGGGCAAGGCTGCGGGGTCAGTCCCTGCCATCGCGGTCGCGGGCCAGACTGGACTTTCAGGGAAAGAGAAAACAGCGGATAAAGTCACGGCGGCTCTGGGCCCGGGGGGGGAGAGGCGCTGCCAAGCCCGGCTGACTGTGCTGGGGAACCCCCAGAGCTCTGAGCAGGAGGAGTGGGCACGCCGCGTGCTGCGTGAGAATCTCTGGCTGCTGTGTGGAGAGCGGGTGATGGCATCGACGGCAGGGGGCAAGCAGGCGGCGCTGCTGTTGTCAAGGGTGGTGACGGCGCAGGAGGGGATGTGGGCGGTGGTGATGGAGGGGATGTTGGAGGTGCTGTAGGGGTCACGGTGGGGAAGATGCTGGAGGCGATGGTGGAGGGGATGTTGGGGTGGTGATGGAGGGGATGGTGGAGGGGATACTAGAGATGATGTTGGGGAGCATGATGGGGAAGATGCTGGCGGCGATGGTGAAGGGGATGATGGAGATGGTGATGGCGGTGACGGTGGTGGTGATGGTGGAGGGGGAGCTGAGGGGGATGATGGAGGTGATGGTGGAGGCGATGCTGGAGGGGGTACTAGAGATGATGTCGGGGATCATGATGGGAAGACGCTGGAGGTGATGGTGAAGGGGATGATGGAGGGAATGTTGGAGGGGATGGTGGAGGTGGTGATGGAGGTGACGGTGGTGGTGATGGTGGAGGGGTTGCTGGGGGGACGATGGAGGTGACGTTGGAGGTGACAGTAGAGGGGGTACTAGAGATGATGTTGGGGATCATGATGGGGAAGATGCTGGAGGTGATGGTAAAGGGAATGATGGAGGGAATGTTGGAGGGGATGGTGGAGGTGATGGTGAAGGTGACGGTGATGGTGGAGGGGGTGCTAGGGGGACAATGGAGGTGATATTGGAGGTGACGGTGGAGGTGATGGTGGAGGTGACGGTGGAGGTGGTGATGGAGGTGATGCTGGAGGTGACGGTGATGTGGAGGGGGTGCTGGGGGGACGATGGAGGTGATGGAGGAGGGGGTACTAGAGATGATGTCGGGGATCATGATGGGGAAGATGCTGGCGGCGGCGGCTGAGAGGACGAGGGAGGGGTGCAGGGCCGGGTGTAGAGCAATGGCGGACGAGATGGGGGGTTAGGCTGACATACCCAGCAGGAACGGAACTGGCCTGACTCACTGAGCAGGGGCGGGGAGAGCCCCGTGGGACTCACGCGCTCGGGGCCGAGCCCTGGGTGGCAGAGCCAGCCTCGCCAGAGCCGCACTGGTCAGAGGCAGGCCCCTGAGGCTGCGCTGTCTGTGGCATGTGGCTGGCACTGGGGGCCCGCGGGTGATGGAGAGGGTTTTGCTTCGCGTGTGCGGTGTGAGGTGAGCAGCAGGTACCAAACGGAAACTTCAAGCGAGGGGCCGACGGCCTGGAAGGAAGGGAGCTCAAGGTTCCCAGCACGACACGCACCTGCGGCTCTCCCAGCCGTCCCCCGCCACTCCCGCCACGTGACGGTCCCTCCCCGGTGACGCCCGGTTTGCGCCTGCCTCGGTGGTCTTCATGCTGGCTCACACACCCACTCCCCACATGGCGGGGTTGCTCCCGTGGGTCACATTCTGCTCGAAAGTCGTCTGCTCGGGAGGCACGTCCCAGGGAAGTTGAGCCAAGGAACCGCTCTCGCAGCCCTGCTTTCCCCTTAGAGCTGTTGTTCCAGAAACGATCTTATACGTGCATTTGCTTGCTGATTTATCGTAGGTGTCTCACTGCAGGAACAGAAGATCCCAGACATGCTACGGGAGCATCTGACACGTAGTAGGTGTTCAATAAATCATACTGAATAACATGAAGGCTCACACAATTATGGCAGGTGATTCTCTTGCTTTTAAATTGGAGATGACTGTATTTAATTCTGCTCTTGTAGAAAGAGCCGCACTTATTCCCAGAGCTCCAGGTGGCCAGCTGCAGAGTACAGGGACTCCCGGCGCCCCCTGAGCCCACAGCTGCGACCCAGGTGCTCGGGTGCCCGCCAGTGACGGCACGTGGGAGCGGCGGGAGGCCTGCAGGTGTTGAATGAAGCCTCACCTGCAGCAGCCTTTGAAGGACGGGTCCGAGG
>PVIJ01014951.1:0-10583 GCA_004024925.1 Scalopus aquaticus
GCTTGGATAAAGCTGGTGAGCCCCCCCTCCAACAGTGAGGGAGAAGCTATGAAGAGCTCTTCCTATTGGCTCATGCTTCACATCCTCTTGCTGCAGGGAACCTGGAGCAAGCCAATCAGGAGCTGCGGATTGTCATCAAAAAGCTCTGGAAGGGGAGGAAGCGCAAGCTGCTAGATGAAGTCATCCCCCCTGCTGACGGCGAGCTAACCCCATCGCAGCGCTTTGAGCCCGCCTTTAAATGTCAGATGATTGCTCACCACTACAAAATTGCCTTGGCTGGGGAGCCCATGCTGCGAGCAGGGTAGGGGGTGAAACAGAGAACCCTTATGTAACCTTGCTTCTTCTCCCTTGCCCCCAGAAGAAGAGGTCACTGTGGGCAAATTCTATGCCACGTTTCTGATCCAGGACTATTTCTGCAAATTCCGTCGGAGGAAAGAAAATGGGCTACTAGGGACTAAGGTCCCCCCAAGCACCTCTTCTGCCCTTCAGGTCTTCAGAGCAGGCTCTTGAATTTGGGGGAGGAGGGGGTTAAAGTACTGTGACCGAAGCTGACTGCCCACTTGATCCCATGGAACCCATGTCACAGAAGAGGAAACTGAGACCCCAGGACCCACAGAGGGTGGGGAGGGTAACTGATGGGCTCCTTCCCCCACCCATATTCCTGCATGGGAAGCAGCTCATGAAGGGAGGACTTAGACCTGAGACGCCCCAGTTCCTCACTTCTCCACCCCACAGGCTGGTCTGAGGAGCCTCCATGACTTGGGTCCTGAGATCCGGCAGGCCCTCACCTGTGACATAGAGGAAGAGGAACAAGAGGAGCAGGAGGGGGAAGAAGAAGATGAAAAGGACCCAGGAAAGAACAAAGTGAGGACAAGTTTCCACACAAACACCCCTAGGGATTCTTGACTATAAAATATGACTTCAACCCTCAGTGACTTTGACACTGCATCTGAGGGAAGCCCTCCAGAGAAGCCCCTCTCCCCCGCCCCCGCCCCCCGGCAATAGACAAGTGTTTATACTGTACCTGCCCTCTGCTGTTTAAGGGCAAGACCCAGATTCAGCCCCTGGGGAGCTCATTAGAGACAGACTATATGACCAAGTGACTGAGAACACGGGACTGCGCAGCTCAGTCCTGTGACTTCCTCAGGCCCCAGTGGACTCCCAGGCCCCATCTCGCCGGAGCTCCGTGATTTCTGTGTCACTGCCTTCCGGGGACAGACTTCCAGATTCGCTCTCCCTTGGGTCCAGTTATGACAGTGGTGGGGGCCCCAACTCCAGACGGTCCAGTGTGCCCCAGGCTGGATTTCATGCCCACAGGTTGGTCAAGAATCTGGGGGAAGATTGTGAGGGAAGGCAGAAATTAGACATTGTGAGGGGATAACTCAGGAGGTGGGGGAGGGCCTTTATATGGAAACCTGTGGAGGGTGAGTGGGATTCAAGGGCTCGGGGGGAACAAGGAGTAATAAGAGATTCCTATATTAAAGAACACAAAGGTTTAATGCAAAAGTATATCATGTGGAACTAAATGGGTTGAAGTTCGAATCCTGGCTCTGTCATTTGCTAAGCGATCTTGGGTTAGTCATTTACTTTCCATGGCCCACAATTTCCTCACCTGTGAAAAGGGGATGATAATAACAGTCTCCTCACAGGAATACTTGGAAGGATGTAATGAGGTCACTCCTAGCTTCTACAGCCTCCTCCTCCTCTCCCCTCCCCCAACACACCCCAGGCTCTTGTGTTGAAGCTGTCTCTCCAACAAACCAACTTCGATTACTTTGAAACTTTGGGTCCTTCCAAGGAGACAAACATCTATTAAAAGGAAGCCCACGTTTGCTTTAAAATGATGACAGTTTGATTTATATTAACCTTCTCAAAAAAAAAAAATGAAAGCCCATTGTTTCTGTAAGGGATGGAGCACGGAATGGAAGGGAGCCAGCAGCAAGGGTCACATATCGGAATCTAGTCGGCCTAACTTGCCTCACTTTTCCCAGGAGAAGCTCTGGGGCTCTCATTTTCGCCACTCTGGAAGAAGGAAGTTCTCAGCCCAAGGAAACCAAAGGAGAGGGCAAGCAGGCTAAGGAAGAGGATGTCCCTGGCCAATTCTCTGGCCACTACATGTGGGATGGGCCCATGAGCTGTGTGTGGGAGGGCAGGACTGATGGCACCCACCGCACAGGCCTGAGCTAACCACCAGCCCCTCTCACGCACAGGCTCTCCTACCAAGATGAACAGGTAGAAATGTCCCCACGTCCCAACCTTTTGCCTCCTCGAGGACCCCAGAGATCTGTGAAAGGGCACCATGCACCACGCCGCCGTCTGCTACCCCCAACACCTGCAGGTGAGCACAAGCATGGGTCTCTTAGGCCCCCCCTACAAGAGCCAGCAGCACAGAGGGGCACTGTCCTTGCTCTTTGTCCCCTTGGTCCATTCCCCGACATCCCCAGGTCGGAAGCACTCCTTCACCATCGTGTCTGCAGCGCCAGGACAGCTGTGAACATTTACCCATCCCAGGCACCTATCACTGTGGGCGAAACTCAGGGTCCAGCAGGGTGCAGGTGAGACAGAGGAAGGGGTGCTGAGGCCTGGAGGGGTGGGGGCATCCTACATCGCAGTTATCAAACACACTGTATGTCAGTCCTTCTGTAGAACGAGGCACACAGGAATTCACACAATCCTCACTGTACCCTTTTTTAAGATTTATTTTTATTTATTTATTTATGCATATAAGAACTGGGGTGTAGGCCAGAGGTGCAGGGGGTAAGAGGATTCACCAGAGACAGAGTGGGGAGCAGAACAGGTGGATCTACTGAGGGGGGCAGCGGGCGAGACAGGAAGGGTCTGCTGCGCCAAGTGGGATTGAACTCATGCAGCAGTGGCGGGTGATAGCTTGATAGCACTGAGACTTTAACCCCTGAGCCACCAGGGGGGTCCCTCACTGTACCTTCGAGGTGGGTATTGTCATGGTCCAGTTTACAAATAAGGGAACTGAGGCCCAGAGAGGTTTGCCCAAGACCGCACAGCTAGTAACTGGAAGAACTGACAGTTAAACTCAGACTTCCCATGCTCTTAAATAAACTCTAGTCTGACTTACACCCATTCCGTTCAACTCCAGTTCTATTCGGTAAGAGGTAGGCAAAGGAGTGAGTGCTAGACCCTCACATTCCACCCATCAATCATTGACCCCCTGCTGTTTATTCTTGTCCAGGGTTCATGGGCAACCCCTCCTCAGCGGGGTCGGCTTCTATATGCCCCACTGTTGCTGGTGGAGGAGGGTGCCACTGGGGAAGACTACCTTGGCAAATCCAGCGGTCCACTGCGCACCTTCACCTGTCTGCACGTGCCTGGGACACACTCAGACCCCAGCCACGGCAAGAGGGGCAATGTTGACAGCCTGGTGGAGGCTGTGAGTTCAGAGGGGCCTGAAAGGAGAGGAAGGAGGTTTCTGAAAGAGGGAAAAGGGGTCCCCTGTCTCTGTGTTGTGCAGGTAACTATCCTTTTGCTCTGCAACTTCTGCTCAACCTGATGTGCGCACCACTGTCCCCCATCAACTTCCTTACACGCCCTCATAGGCTCACCCTTTACTCACACTGACCCTGTGCACACTGCTTGCGTTCCATGCTGTGCCCTCTGTCAACCCGAGCTCATCTGTGTCCCCCAGGTGCTAATCTCTGAGGGGCTAGGCCTCTTTGCCCGAGATCGGCGCTTCGCGGCCCTGGCCACGCAGGAGACTGCAGATGCATGTCGCCTGACCCTGCACGAAATGGACAGTGCCGCCAGTGACCTGCTGGTGCAGGGGGCCAGCACACTCTATAGTGACGAGGAGTCCATCCTCTCTCGCTTTGATGAGGAGGACCTGGGAGATGAGATGACCTTCGTCCAAGCCCTCTGAATTCCCACCCCTCCCCCACTGCTCAGTAACTGCCTCCCCTCCCCCCCCCCAGGGAGACAGGTATGAACCGCACCACTGGATTGTGGTGTCTTTGCACTGGAGGCCTGGGGCTGCCCAGGGGCCTCCATTCATTCTATCTCCTGTTTCAGCCCTGAGCCACTGCCCACACGCAGGTATTTCCAGAAACCAGGACAGCCAAGCTTGATTATTCAGCGTCAGGAAAGGAGGGAGGAGAAGGAAGAGACCGCAGCCAAAAAAAGCTGGAGACAGAGTGGAGGTGGTGGGGGAGGGGGAGGGCACTGGACAGAGATGAAGAAAAGAGGGAGAGGACGTGTGGGAGCTTAGGTGAGGAATGAGGAGAGGTCAGAGATGTCACCAGGGGTCAGCCAGGTCAGACTGAGGAAGGGAAGACGGATGGGAAGGAAAGGATAAGAAAACCCACAGGAGAGTTCCGCCAGCAGAAAGGCCTGGAGGTTGGGATCGGCCTGGAATGTCAGGCTGAGGGGTCCTTTGACAGCATCAGAAATTTCAAAGAGGCTAAATTGGGATCGCCTCCCACCTTGAGCCTGAGAAAAAGAAGACACGGGTGATTGTAAAGGATGGAGCTCCCAGTCTGGGGGAGCCCACTCTAAGCCCACCTGGCTTTCCCAAAACCACTTTCCTCCCACACAGTTCTCAGAGCTCCTTTCTGCTTGTTGCCCTAGATTTAGTTGTTGCCCAACCTTTGGGGTCTTGGTCACTCCATGAAGGTTTATCAGAGTGTTTACTTTCTTCAGGCACTACTCCTGGTTTCCCTCGGGGCAAATCAAATTGGCTTAGACATGAGCTAGAGCTTGTCCAAAGTGGGAGTCAGTCCCACTCCGAAGGAATTGAAGGCAGTTGTTGGGAGTAGAGCTAGATGGATGTAGGGTCTCGGCCCAGCTTTCAGAGCAGGTGTTTCCCATTTGTATAATTCTGTCAATTAAACCAGAAATTTGAGGGAAGCCAGAGTTGGAGACTGACTCAGAATACAGAGTTAGCCAAAGCATTGAAACAAAGGCTTGAGTGGTGGGGCTAGTGTGCAAGTCAGGCCTCCCCGGTGGTGCAACGAGGCAGGCGCAGCACTGTAAAGCTATCGGAGCCACTGCGGCGTGAGTTCGATGCCCGGCATGGCACGGCAGACCTCTCCCGCCTTACCTGCTGCTTCACTCAGCGGTATTTTTCAGCCTGTTCTGCTCCCCGATCTGTCTCTGGTGAGTCCTCTCACCACCCCACACCTCTAGCCTGCATCAGCTTGTATGCATAAATAAATCTTTAAAAAAAATAAGAAACAGCAAGTCATTGGCAGGGTGTAGGGTAAGTGAAAGAGTCATCAGGTTTTTCCACCCTCCCATCAATGACTGACCTCTGCAAGCCTACTCGCATGCCTGATAGGGGGAACCTGAATTGGGGCGTGGGCCTGCATGAGTGGGCACACCTGGGCCTGGAGGCCGAGGATATAGGAGCAGAAGCAGAAGCAGAGAATAGAGCGTGGAGCTGAGGACCATTTGGGGCGCAACAGAGACCACGAGAGAACGCCTGAGAGCCCAGAAAGTGAAGATTTGCCGGGAGCTAGGAAGCCGGCCAGGCTCCCGGCCCCCCCGACCCCCCTTGCCTGCCCTGCACCTGGTTGCCTCACTACAAAAGATCATTAAAAGCCTAAAAAGCCACCGAGGGCTCCAGGGCTCCTCCTCCTTTAAATCCGTCTGTGCAGCTCCATAGACAACCTGCCCCATTCTGCCTGCCGCTACACTGGGCAAGAGTGAAGAGAGAATGTGGAGGGATCAGGTTAGAGAAGTTACCTGAGGTCAGATGATGTGGACCCTTGAATATCAGGACCCAAACCCTGGGATTTTCCCTAAAAGCTACGGGCATCATGGGAGAGATTTGAGCAGGGTAGTGATATAGTTAACTTTGCATTTTAAATAGATGCTCTGACGGATGTGCTGAAAACAGAAGGGAGGGGGAAGAGACTAGAGATGCTAAAATTGGCAGACCTTAGCCTTAGCCAGGGGAGGTGGCAGAGGAGACGGTGAGAAGTGAGAGGATTCCAGAGATGTGTAGGAGGTAAAATGAACCATTTATTGGGCTCTGAGCTAAGCGCATTACAGTGATTATCTTGTTTAATCAGTGCAACAATCCTGTAGGTACCATTTAAAACCATCATATGTCCAGAGTCATATAGGAATAAATATTAGAGGAGGGATCCAAATTTCAGCAAACTGATGCCAAAGCCCATGCTCTTCCCAATAAGGCAACGACTATGAAATATCCATTACACATTTGTAGGAATTTGAGTGCCTGTGTGTGTGCATGCAAGAGTGTGGAGGAATATAGGGAAAAACTGAACAAGGGGTCAGAAAAAAAAAAAGACAAAACTAGCAGAAAAACTATAAATCCAAGACATACAGCAGGGGAGGAAGAGAGGGGCCAAAACAGGGAGAAAAGAGCACAAGAGACTATGGTGATGTTTCACGGGCGATGTGGTGGTAGGAATTTTATGGGGATTACATCTGAGGGGAGAAATCAAATATTGTACAAAAATGAACAACAATGTAAAAAAAATAAATATATTAATTAAAAAAAAACAAGTCTACATTCAGATGGTTCAAAAGTTTCCCTTCCCTCTGGAGGCAATCAATGTTATCAGGTTATCTTTTCTACATGCACAAGGTACAACACTGATAAATTAGCAGTAGTTAAGAGTAACAGATGCTAGGACCAGACTTACTGGGTTCAAATCCTGGTTCTACCACTTACCATAACCATAAGGTCATGTGATTTTATGAAAATCCTTTCACCTCTCTGCACCTTATTTAGTTTTAAGATAATGGTGGTGGTGTCTACCTCACAGGATTGTTTTGAGGGTTTAAATGAGTGATATATGTGAAGTTCTCAGAACAGTACTTGACACAAAACTGCCATAATGTAAAACGTTAGCTATTCTCTCCATAATTATGATATAACCCTTCCCTTCTCTTTGTTCACAATTTCCAGAGTTTGGCATCTTTCATTTCCTACTTAACCCAATATAGCAGTGGTTATTCCATACCTCCATATTACTATAGATAGCTGCATAGTACTCCATTTTGTGGCTGTATCAATTTATTTAAACAGGCTGCCAGTAATGAACTTTTAGGGTGGGTCCATTCTTTATTAAAACAGTACTTTAGTGTATATCAACTTATACACACACCTTTTAGATAAATTCCCAGAAGTGTAACCGCTAAGCCAAACAGTATATGGGTTTGCAATTTCACTGGATTTTGCCACACTGTCCTCTACCAAGAATTACACCAATTTAACTTCCACTGGCAATTTATGAGAATACCTGTTTCTAGCCAACCTACCAATTTTGAGCACTATCAAACTTTTTTATATTCACCACCCTCAAAGATTAAAAAACAGTACCTCTCTAGTAGGTACTTTTCTTCTGAGTGAGGTTGAGCATCTTCGTTTCCAACTATTGTTATTCATTGGATTTTGCAACATGGCAATCTCCATGACTTCGCTGGGGCTACTTTCAGCAGCATTCAGAGATCAAGAGAGCGTTGAGGAATAAATAGAATGTAAAGTGTAGAGGTGAATTAGGCAAGAATTTGACTGATAGCAACAGAGAAATAGGAAATACGGTTGGAGTGAGAAGGGAATTTTTAAAGTGTGCGTAATGCAGACAAGAAGAACCCTTAAGACCTTGAACCAAAGAGACTAAACTAAAGTTTAAACTGCAGGAATTTTGCGCACTGCCAACTACTAGCTGAGAGACCCTGTGCAAGTCACTTAATCTCTCTAGGGTCTTTTATCCCTATCAGTAAAAATGGGACTGAGCCCGTACTACATAGGACTGTTGTAAAGATTAAATGAGTGAACACATTCAACAAATTCAGTAAAGGGTCTGGCAAAATTGTCATGCCATAGGACTTTCACTCCGCAGCCCTCTAGCAGGTCTCAGAAAGAACGAACTTCCTAGACCACTCTTACCGTTCCAAGCACTGGGCCTTAATGGCTACCGCTGTGCCTTAGGCACTGTCCTCTGTGCGCAAGCGCGCTCAGCCAGGGCGGTGGGGGCGCGAGGGGCGGAGCTGCGGCCTCCTGGGCTGTTCCAACGATCGTGCGCCACCCCCGCCGCGTCCCGCGCCCGCCCTTGCTAGCAGTCGCCTCCCGCCCCCCGCATTGCTGATGCTGCTGCTGGCAGACATGGACGTGGTGAATCAGGTACGCGTTCCAGCACCGCGGACAGAGCCCGCCGCTGCCCAACCGCCCCGCCTAGGTCGCAGTGGCCCGCCGACTGACTGTGAGAGGTGGCGGCCGGGGTTCTGGTAGTGGACACCCTGTCCCCGGTGCTGGGGCTGGGGTCTGCCGCAGGCGAGGGGAGGAAGGGGGAGGTGAGAAAAGGATTGCGCCCTTTGCCGCAGCGAGGGCCGTCCTCACTGCCGCAGTAGAGGCCGCCAGAAGCCTAGTTCATTACAGGCAACCGGGAGGGGAGGAATAAGGGTCTTGGAACTGGGGTGCGGGCAAGGGGGGAGAGGAAAGGAGAGTGGAAAGAAGATGGGGGGTGCTGCGGCTGAGCTAGGAAATAGAGCGACAGAAGGCATGGGGGCGGGGGTGGGAGGTGGGGGGGAGGGATGGCACCTGCCCCTCCCGAACAGAGCCGGTACTCTGGTGGACGACCACCCCTTCCCCCAGAGCAGACCAGAGGGAACGGTCCTGTTTTGCCTCTCCAAAACCCCTAGTCTCCCCTCCACTAGCTCATATCCATTGAATTCATGTCCCATCCATCCCCCACCTTAATCAGCTCAGACTCTCTCTGCCTTCTCACTCTTCTTCCCCATCTCAGAACCTCATCCCCTCTCTAACCAGTACCAACCCCTCTCCGTCCTCATCACCTCAGAGCCCCCCACTACCACCATCTGACTCACCTTTACCGCTGTAGACCCCTCCTCCACCCTAGCCAAACTCCCTCCCTGTTATGACTCACCTTCACCACTCAGACCCCCTCCCCCACCTAATGAACCCCGACTCTTTCCTCAGACTCTCAACCTGATCCCCTTCACCATCGGACTCACCTTCCCTAACCAGTCCTGGCTCCATCCTCATCTTCCTCACCCCTGACACTTTCTGCCATCTGTCTCACCATATCCCCAGACCTCTGCACCAGTCCTGAACCCCGGGGGTCTTCTCTCAGAGACCGTGTCTGTGCTCGAACCTTCCCCAAAATGTCACTTTCTCCTTCTCTGGACTAACGTCACTCCCTCTCTGAGGTCACATGCCCTATCCCCAGGGGTCAACGCCTGCCAGCCTTGCCCCTCACCTTCCTCTCCATCCCCAACAATCCCACCACCTCCCCACCATTTTTCTCCTCAGTTGGTGGCTGGGGGTCAGTTCCGGGTGGTCAAGGAGCCCCTCGGCTTCGTGAAGGTGCTGCAATGGGTGAGTGTGGTCTGGATGGTGGGGAGAGGGAGGCAGGGCAGTGGGGTCTCCAGGGTGGGGATCAAGGAATGGATGGAGGGGTTAAATTGGGCTAGGGGAATTGGGCTCCAGGATGAAGTCTCCAGGGGTTGGGGCCAGAGAATGGCTGGACTGTGATGTGACGTCACATGAGGCCAAGGGTGCCCCTGTTGTGAAATGGAAGACTAGTGATGTCCTACCTCCTCTCCTGAGGTGAGAGAGGGGCAGGGGAGGTGGAGCCTGAAGCCCGTTGCTGGGGGAGAGATGCAAAGCCCAAGAAACCCAGAGACAGTGAAAGTGATAGAGAGAATGAGAGAGGGAATGATGGAAAGAGATGGAAATACCAAGAAAAAGGAAATAGAGATGAAAGAGAGAAGACGGAAAGAGACAAAGGAAAGGGAACCAGAGAAAAATGCACAGAGGTCAGAGATGCAAAGAAATAGACATGGGAAGAGAGACAGAAAACTGGGCTGGGGGTAGAATAAGAGACACTGGAGAAAAGAGAGAAAGAGGCACAGGGGACACAGCGAGGCTATCACACAGAGACCGGGTGAGAAACAGAGTAGAGACAGAGACAGACCAGAGAAACAGACATACATTCACACAGAGAAATAGAAAAAAAAAAGGAGGCAAAAAGAGATACCTATATACTGAAGAGTCAGAGACAGAGAGAAGCAGAGATACAGAGAGACAAATATACCTGAGGAAGACAAAGACACATAGAAAAGCAGGGACAGAGAGAAATAGAGATGCAGAAAACAAGAGACAGAAAGAAATACAGAGAGAGACATAGAAATAGAGAGACTGGGAAGGGGGTGGAGAGGTACTCAGCATTGAGATGTAGAGACAGAGACACTGGGAGAGACACTGAGACAGCCACACCCCTGTAATCAGCTTGTCCTTGGACACGATGAGCCCTGATTAGAGGGTGGGGGCGGGGAACGGTCCATCTGCTGTTGCCTGTGCTGAGCCCCTATCTGTCCAGAGGCGCGTCCCCCCTCCCATTTGCATACAGGCTCACTGTGACCAACCCCATCCCTGCTGCCCAAGGTCTTTGCCATCTTCGCCTTTGCCACATGCGGCAGTTACAGTGGGGAGCTCCGGCTGAGCGTGGAGTGTGCCAACAAGACCAAGAGTGACCTCAACATCAAGGTCGAATTCGAGTACCCCTTCAGGTGTGCCCTCACCCTAGCCTCCCCGCTGGGATCCCGACAGACCTGGGAGAAGG